>SZWC01005601.1:5246-17771 GCA_023375785.1 Penium margaritaceum
CGACTGAGCGGCGCACGTTCATTGGAGGATGGGCACTGTCACGGTTGCCCTGGACCAATGCTCGTCCTCGAAGACGAAGACGCCAAGTCAGACTCGAATCTCAAAATCGTGTGGTGCACTGGGCGTGGCGACTGCCACGCTGTCATTGGTGTGCGAGGCTACATTGGGGTCCTGTTTCAATGCTGTTGTCCTGTGCTGTCCCGTGTCGAAAGTGGGTATGCCGAGTATTAGTTCGCCCTCCATACGATTTTTGGCTCGGTGGACCTCCGAAGTATTTGTTTTTAACAGTGGCTACCGGAAGTATTTTTTATAGTTTGTGGACGTTATACGCATTTTCATACAGAAGTGGCCCTCCCATACTTTTTGTGCGAAAAGTAGGTACGACGTTCTTTAGTTGCGAAGACGGTGGGTATCAGGCAAGTGTACCCTATCCAAAAGCTAGAGAACATTTCTTCTAAAGAGGGACAAGAAGCGGCGGCCATATTCATTTTTTACTGTTATTTCTCAAGATAAAATGGTTTCATTAATAGGATGATATCATTCGTTGGCCTACCTCTCACACCATATGTGATGGACTAGTGTCCCACGAAGGAGATACTAAGTTGAGCTCAAGATCTTTCTTTTGAGCGGTCTGAAAAACTTGTTAAGAATTTATTCGACAATTTATGAGGGGGGCGTAGGTGGGGGCCAAGTAATGGAGCAAAAGATACTGCAACACATAGGCCATAATCATAATGGCCACTTTTCATATGCGCCCTTGATTCAATCATTTTGTTTTTTCATTCCGAGCCAACCATGTCCTTGTTCGGTCAAAATAAAAAAAAACAAAAGCCGCAACCCTACTCCACGTCCAAACGCGATTTCAACGTGAAGTTCACGTCAAGTGCATGTGACATGCATGCTCTGTGCGAGTGCTGACATCAGCACTCCGACACAAAACAAGGACATACCCCTCGATCGAGGGGTTTTTCATTGTTCTTGTGGGAGTTTGTGGGTGGTTTGCATAGGGGGTCCGAGACTCCCGTGAGTTAAAAGGGAACCGGCTTGGCTTTGCTACCGCAGGACCCAATAAGTGCCCACACAAAAATAAAACCTTCAACTTCAAATGCATTATGGGGTTGGGTTTTGTTAGAGTTTTTATCGCGAACCTAACGCGTTTGAATGCCATGAAAAAGAACATGGTTGTTTCAAAGTGGTTGTTTTTGCTTGACCCCTTCTTCATTTTATTCTTTCGACGCACAAACCCTCTATTACAATGAAAAGTTATTTTTATTGCATGGGCTTCGCTCACTATTCGGTCACACTTCTCAATATTTTTGCATGGGCTTCGCTCGCGCAAAACATAGAAAACCCTTGAAGGGCAAAAAGATCCGAGTTGTTGAGAAAACACGTGGAAGCTTCCTAGCGATATTGCCGCTGACTAGGCGTCAGTGCCTGGTCAGACGGTGACGACAGTCACAAGTCGTGCACAAAATGACAAGGGTCTGGCTAGGGGAGACAATGCAAAGTGTCAGAATGCTTCAATAGCATTTGCAGAGAGGAATGGCAAATGAGAGGTCCATGGCATAAGTACCTCCCGCGGCGCACGACGGGTGTCGCACGCGGCAGTGCAAGGTCTGTCCTAAAACCGGCCTAAAACCACTGTTTTGACCGTAACTCAGCGTAGACAAGTCAGAACGCTACGCCATCTGAACCTACACGTGCAGAATCTCAAGTCCAACGCTGCAATTGGTCACATGCATGCATCCGGCAACAAACGGTGGACACACAATGCAAAACATGCAATCGGGCCCACAGCCAGTCCACCGATAAAATCCTACAAGCTGCAGAAAAAACTACAGAAGGTCCCAGACAACATCCATGACTCTGGGGCGACCGTCGATCAGCTCCGAACAGGTAGTCCACCACCAGACGATGCCCCGGTGCCACCTGGGTCCGCATCAGGGATCTGCACGAGCATGGACACGGCCGAGTGGTCACAGTAAACTGTACAGGTCGATAAGAACGTCACAAATCACAACACTCCCCCATGACTCAATGGTACGCATGTCCATACACATGGAGCACTGAAACGAGTGCAACGACGAGTGCAGAAACAGTTGTGACACATGCATAGACACACCCCACACTCAACTACTCTCAGGCAAGGGGAAAAGCCCAACGGAACAAATGGCCACCAGAAACTTCCCGCGCGCCAGTGCCTTCGTCGGGAAATGAGCACGCTGCATGTAAGTGCCGACCCATATGACGGAGACCACATGTCGCTCCACCAGATCACGCACGAAGTGATGCACAACCGCAATGTGTTTTGTGCAAGCATGAATGACACCAGAGTTCTCCGCAATGGCAAGAGCACTCTGGTTGTCATAGCGAAGTACAATGGCGGGCACTGAGTGATCCAACTCAAGGAACATGCGCTGTAACCACAGTGCCTCAGTAGCTGCTGCACCGAGAGCAACATACTCTGTCTCCGATGAGCTACATGCAATGCATCCCTGCTTCCCACTGCGACAGGACACAACGGTACCACCGAGCAGGAACACGTAACCGGTGCGACTGCGTCCATCTGGGCTCCAGGCCCAGTTGTTTTCGGTGTAGCCATGAAGAACCACCGAGCACTGCCGACGAAAGCAGAGTCCAAGGTACGGTGTGGAAACCACGTACCGCACGACTCACACAGCCGCTTGGAGGGCTCTAGCACGTGGAGCCCGCGAAAACTGTGCAAGAAGGTTGACGGCAAAAGCGATGTCGGAGGGTGTGGTAGTGGCCAGGTACATCAGAGATCCAATAAGGCGGAGGTACAAGGTCACATCCACTATCTCCCCCAGCTGTGTGGGATCGTCCACCTTCAGGGCGTCCTACCCGTCAGGTGTGAGATGTGTGGAGGCCGTGGCCACTAAGCCAAGGAGGTCACTGAAGTGCTCCCCCACAACGCGTGAATATTGAGCCTAATGCAACAGAAGCATCCGGCGTCTACGGTCTCGTACGATCTCCATGCCAAGAAACACCACTCCAGGACCAAGGTCCTTCATCCGATAGGCAGTCTAGATGACCGCATTGGCCTCCTTCATGGCCTCCATGGAGGGAGACACGATCAGGAGGTCGTCCACATAGACCAGGATGGCGGTGAACCGCTCAAGCGCTTACTGGATGAAGAGAGAGGGATCTGCCTCGCTCTGTACATATCTCGCACGAGTCAGAGTGCATGTGATCTCCTGGTTATAGCACCGAGGAGATTTCTTGAGTCCGTACAAGGACTTGCACAAGCGCCAGACCTTGTCACCGTCCTCAAAGCCTGGTGGCTGGGCCACGTAAATCTCCTCATCCAGAGCACCTTGGAGGAACACATTGTTCACATCCATCTAGTGCAGTTCCCAGTCATGCTGAGCCACCACACCAAACAGAGTGCGAGCTGAGGTCATGCGGCTGACAGGGGGCAAAGGTTTGAGTGTAATCAATGCCCTCGATTTGAGAGTACCCCTTGACGACCAAGCGAGCCTTGTGGCGTTCCAGTGAGCCATCCGGCTTCACCTTCTTGCAAAAGACCCACTTGACCTGAATCGCCTTCCTCCCAGGTGGAAGGTCGACTAGCTTGTAAACTCCGTACTCTCGGATGGCAGAAAGCTCATCCTCGCAGGCAGCACGCCAGGCGTCGACATCCTTTGATGAGAGGGCGTCCCTCAGTGTGCCCGGATCAGGCGCCAACGAGGGAGAGCTCTGAGTGGCGAGTGCACACGCCTCAGCACTGGGCCTGACGACCACAAGGTCAGCTACTGCATCACAAGCGGTACGAAACTTGCAAGTGACCAGATCGTGCCCTACAGGACACGTTGGATGTACCTCTGTGTGATCTGTACGGACACTAAGGCCGAGGGCCTTTGTGCCGGGATCGCCACTCGCAACGCTGCGAGTGGAGCGCCTAGGTGCGGGACCTGACATTCGCTGGACTCCGGAACCCAACGGTCGAAGACGGCCACCGGGCTCACGCGAGTAGCCTGGGCTCAAAGGGCTGACTGCAGGCTCAGAGACAGGCACGAACACATCCAGTGAGGACTGAGGCACGCGGGCAGGTGATGGAGTAGGAGGCGAGGCTGGTGAACTGATGGGAGATGCAAGACTTGGTGTGGCAGTAGGACCACCCACAGAGACAGGAGTACCGGTGGACAGAGGGACAACATCATGGATGTTTGTGGGGCGCAAGGGTGCATGAGAGGAGACTGGCTGGACGGGAGAGGTCTCTGGGCCAACTCCAATGATCGCCAGGTCATCAAGAGCCAGAGACGGAGAAGTGGAGGGGGCTCGAACGGACATATCAGCCGGACGAGAGGTGCTCATAGGCTCAGACTCTACCATCTGTCGAGAAGCCTCACATGTGTGTGACATAGCTCGACACAACCAAGGTCAGATCGCGATAGTTGAGAGACTCAAAGAAGAGCACGTCGTGGGACTCAACAATGCGACAATGGGCGGGGTCCCAAAAACGCCAGGCCTTCGACTGCGGGAAGATGCCGACGAAGGCACACAAGTGACCTCGCGGAGAGACCTTTGAGCCTTGCTGATCCTCCGTGTACCACACAGAAGCCACTGAGCCCCAGACACGAGAAGGATGCAGATCGGCACAGTGGCCAAACCAGAGCTCGTACGGTGTAACGTGGTCCAAAAGAGGACCGTGCGGGAGGCGGTTCCTGACCCACGTCATGTAGACGAATCCTTCAGAGGTGAAGGATTCCGGGATACCGCACTCTGACTGCATAGCACAAACCACATCCTCCATGGTGCGGTTCCAGCGCTCAGAGACATCGTTCTGCTGAGGAGTGGCAGGAGCAGAGACCTGGTGAAGAAACTGTCCATCTCGCCAAGAAACTTGCCGCTGCAAAGAAACTGTCCATCTCGCCAAGAAACTTGCCGTCTCGATCCAAGTGGAAGGTATGTAGCGAGTGGCGAGACTGACACTCAGCCATCACTCTTCAGGCGGAGGCTGTAGACCCACCACATCCGGGTGAAGTCATCGGTCAGGGTCGGGACGTATCGGCCCCGATCAGACAAAGACTCGACGGGGAGAGGACCGAGAAGGTCCGAATGGACCAGCTCGAGAGGACGAAGGGCTCGAGAGCGGGAGTCAGGATAGGTACAACAATGCATCTTACCCTGAGCGCATAATACACAATCAGTCTTGGGCGGCTTCTCGAGAGAGGTTGCGTCAAGACCGAGGGCGGGCTATGTCAGAATGAGCTTTGACACAGTGTCGGAGCCTACATGACACAGACGTCGATGTAGCAGGAGTTGGTGCTCAACAGACAGGACACCAGTGACAAACACACGAGCAGGAGGGGAAGGGGAGCAAGGAGAAGAAGAGATCCGAGGAACACAATACAGATCATCCACAACAGATGCACGAAGAAGAACAATATGAGTATCAGGAGCAGTCACTGTTGCGGAGTCTGCAATGTGATCCACAGAGAGTCCCATCAGAGTGCAGGCACGTACAGAGAGCAAGCTGAGCTCAAGGTCAAGCACAAAAATCACGTCGGAGAGATACAAGGGGCCAGACAGAACATCGAAGCACACAACCCCAACACAGTCACTACGATGACAGGTCATGTGGTGAGTGGCATTGGAATCGATGATCCAAGTACCACCCAAATCACGGCTGGAGGACGTCAGTGTGCAACGTGCAGTGGAACACTCGGCTGTAGACGGGCGCTTGGTAACAGAGGAGGGAGAACGACAAAGGGCACACAGGTGAGACTCAGAAATCTAATTTTTACTGTCAGGCCCATCATCGTTACATGCCAACTGTGCTCCCCCACACGAGTCATCACGAGATACGAGAACAGACGAACAAACAGTCTCTAAACCACCCGACTGTGACGACACACTCGCACCTCCCTAAGAGCAAAGCGCTAGGAGCTGACGGAGCTCGGCGATGGTGCGGTCACGAGGGTCCGGGTCTCCGCTGCTCGCCGGTGGGGAAGAAGGAACTGTTGTGGTCGTGGTCGCCGCACGACTAGAGGCTGTGGTGGTCAACGCAGACCGCTGTGCATGTGCAGCTTGAAGAGCATGAGTGATCCGCACCCAGTCAAGCGGCTACTAGCACTTGGTATAGCGGTGAGCGTCTCCACAGTTGTAGCATTGAACAGTGTGTCCACTGCTACCGCTTGATGACTGCTGCTGCGGTGACTGCTGCTAGCCCGAGCCACGCTTCTTTTTGCCTTCTTCCCCTATGCTGCTATTGCGACACCCTGCGTCTGAGTCGGGGTAGCCGGGGTGGAAGGGGAAGAGGAGGGTGTGCCAGAGGATGGAGAAGTAATCCGCGAGAGAGGCGTCGGTGGTGATGCAATGATCGGTGCAGCAAGTGAACTCTCCTGATGGACGACAGCTGCCTCACAGGCGGAAGTCACGTGGAGGAAAAGCTGATGCGCCCAAGGAAGAAGCTGAAGGGAGGTGGAGAAGGGCTCGAGCGCGGTGTCACTGTACCCTGAGAAGATGTCGGCATGCTCAAGACGGACTCCGATCATGAGCGTGCGAAGTGCCCACAACTGTGTACCTCCTGAGGTCCCAAGGCTCGCGTAGATGCACATGGCGCACTGCCAGTAATCGGCTGCGGGCTCGGTAGGTCCCTGACAAAGGGAGTGGAAGGCGCGGATGTGATCCGCGTGGGTGGCGTGCGTCTCTGCAGCAAGCAGGGACAATGCCAGCTCCCAACCCTGACATGGGTCAGCACCCGCGCCTGTGCCGGCCTCTCCAAGGAAGGGGCGAAAGTCCACGACAGTCTCGCGAGGCATGGCATAAAGGATTCCCCGCATCGCCTGAGCCGCTGTCAGCACTTTAGCACGGTCCGTAACCTGGTACTGACTGTGGTAGTAGGGCCAAACCCCCTATGAAGTGGCCCAGACCTGGAAAAGGGTCTCCCAGCATCCAAAGCCGTCCTCGCTGACATATCATGGGGGAGGGTGTCTCGAAGTCCTTAGGTTACCGCTCCGTAGGGAGAGCAACCACTGGGAAAGAAGAGGGATGGGGAAGACACCGTGATGAGGAAAGTCGCCGAGGTAGGTCTCACGTGAGGATCGGATCTCTGGGAACAGGGAACCGGAACGCATATGCAATTGGCAAAGACGCTCCTGATGTACGCGAATCTCCCTCTCGGGAGTGTCATCGTCCATGCCCAGTATATCCAGGTCCTCCTCCAAAGGATCAGGAAGTGGCGGGTCCTGTCATGCCACTCTCCTCGGTGTAGATGCTGACTGATGTGCAGCAGGTGTGACACCGCCGACTCCTCCAGAGGTCTACTGTGGGGCCGTGGACTGACTCCGAAGAAGATCAGTGAGCGTGCGGATGGCGTCGGTCTGCTGCTGTTGTAGGCGACGTACCTCATCCTGCTGACTCCGTGGGTCCCCAATAGCCTGCGAGCGTGGGATCAGGACCCATGAGGAGGAGGAGGAGGGATGAGATGGTCCTTAATCCTTGTCACCGGTCGGAGCCATATTAACGCTCAATATGGGGCCGAACATAAAAAATACTCCGAACGAGAAACCGACAGCATTTCTCAAGGAGTTGAAATAAAAAAAAATTGACGTTTTGATCCCAAAATTGTAGACGTCAGCACAGCCAATGATGACGTCAGTGTTTCTTAAGCTAGCGGGAAAAAAACACAGGCGTTTTTTTTCGCTAGCTTTTTTTACGCCATCTTTTTTTTAAGGTCTCGTTGCTCTAATACCATGAGAAAATGTGTGGAAGCTTCCTAGCGATATTGTCGCTGACTAGGCTTTAGTGCCTGGTTAGACGGTGACGACAGTCACAAGTCGTGCACACAACGGCAAGGGTCTGGCTAGGGGACACAAGGCAAAGTGTTAGAATGCTTCAATAGCATTTGTAGAGAGGAATGACAAATGACAGGTCCATGGCATAAGTACCTGCCGCGGCGCACGGTGGGTGTTGCACGCGGCAGTGTAAGGTCTGTCCTAAAACCAGCCTAAAGCCAATGTTTTGGCCGTAACTCAGCGTAGACAAGTCAGAACGCTACGCCGTCTGAACCTACACGTGCAAAATATCAAGCCGGACGCTGCAACTGGTACATGCATGTTGGTTTTTTCACATCTCATTGTGCTCTGTTGTGTCCTCCCGGCTTGTGTACATCGGCGTGCAGATGACTGACGGCGAGACTCGACGCTGATGGAGTGTCGTCCGGTGGAGCCGACACACGCTGAGGTCTTCTTGCAGTTCGCTGGAGCCTCCTCTCTCCGGCGACGTGCTCAGCTCCATCGGCAGGCCTCCTCAGCGGTCGTGCTGCCGGCGGTCACTGTCACCGTAGTTGCTGTCTGCATGCGCCCAGCGCGTCCCATCGCGTCTGCATTGTCATGCTCTGCCTAGGGTCCTTGTTGCATGTTGCATGGCCCTGTTCGGCATCATGGACCATCGTAGGCAATGCCTGGGTTCGGGCAGCCATAACCCCTTGCTACTATTTTTCTAGCTGTTTCTCACCGCACGACTGCGTTTGCAGCGTCGGTATTATGGTATGGTCCAGTTTTCAGGCAAAACGGGCGACACCTGGGTTTTGGGCTGTCGGGCGTCTGGCAGGGCTCACGGAGAAAACCCTGCCTACCAGAAAATAGGTGTAGCACTATTTTCTGATTGGCTGGTTAGCTGAGTAACAACTTTTACACTAGTGGGGGAGGCCTAGAACTTGGAGGGGTCTCCCATTGTTGCTCATTCTTCATTCCTAACTAGTTACTTTCAGTTTTCAGCTGCTTTCTGGCGCTAACTCTGGCGCGCGCGTTTCTTAGTAACAAACCGAGAGCTTCCAGACTTAGACTCTAGAGCAGCAGACTGAGGGGGCAGATGACTTAAGCAACGAGCGTGGAAGCCCGCACGTTGCATCAACAACGCTGCTGCCCCAACCTGCTCCCTAGGTTTTCCAGCTTGGTATCAGAGCCAGAGCATAGCAGCAGCAGTAGAAGACTGGCGAACAGGTGCCAGACAACGCCGGCGGACCCCCATACGCGCCAGTGCAGGGGAAATGCTGCTGGATTTTTTCCGGCAGGATTGACCCGCCTAGTGGCGGCGTCAGATTTTTTCCCACGGCCACTGGGCCAGGGAAAATGCTGCCAAATTTTTTCGGCAGCACTGACACCCACTTGTGACGCGAGGAGGTGAGCGGCAGGCGGCGTCTGACATCTGCGGGCGACGACGCAAGCTGCAACGTCACCCAAGTGCAGTGATTGGCACCAGCGTCAGCCGCAGGCAACGGCAGCGAGCGGCCGCAACAGCAGCCAGCAACAGCTGCGTGCAGTAGCAGTAGCAGGCAGAAGCAGCAGCTCGCAGCAGCCCGCAGCAGCAGTAGCAGTAGTGCGCAGCAGCAGCCCGCAGCGACAGCAAGCAGCAGCCACAGGACGTAGTAGCTGCAGTAGCGTGCAGCAACAGTAGCGAGCTGCAGCAGCTACAGTAGCGTGCAGCAGCAGTAGCGAGCTGCAGCAGGTGCAGCAGTGTGCAGCAGCAGTAGTGAGCTGCAACAGCTGCTGTAGCGAGCTGTAGCAGCAGCCAGCTACAGTAGCAGCAGTAGCGAGCAGCGACTGGCAGCTGCCAGCCGCGGCTGCTGCTGCTTGCTGCTCGCAGCGAGCGAGCAGCGAGCAGCAGCCCACTGCTGCCAACGAGCAGTAGCTCGCTGCTGCCAAGTGAGCAGCAGCCCGTTGCTCGCAGCACACAGCGGGATGCTGCCCGCAGTGACAGGAAAAAAAACAAAAAAAAGGAAACAAAAAATCCCCCAACCCCGTAGCTCACTGCAAGAGCCCGCAGCAGCAGCGAGCAGCAGTTGTAGCACGCAACAGCTGCAGCAGCGCGTAGCAGCAGCAGTGAGCTGCAGCAGCCACAACAGCCGCAGCAACTCGCAGCAACAATAGCTGCAGATGCAATTGCAACAGCAACAGTAGCAGCAGCAACAGCTGCAACAGCAGCAGCAGCAGCAGCAGCAAATAGCAGCAGCAGTAGTAGCAGCAGCAGCGGCTGTAGTAGCATCAGCACTAGCAGCAGCTGCGGCGGCCCCAACAACCGCCGCTGCTGACGTTAGCACCCCTCTGCTGACGTCACTACTGACGTCACTGCTGACGTCATCAACAAAGAAAAGGGGGAAGAAAGGAAAGGGGGAAGACCAAAGGGGTGGGTAGAATCCCCACCGCCCCAAGCCACTGCTGACATCAACAACACAAAGACAACAACAAAAAGAAAGAAACACAAGGGACATCAAACCATGGCTGGTAGCCCAGGCGAGGAGGGGTCCTCCTCGTTTGGGAGGACCCCTACCCCCCCTTTTCTGCAACGACTGCAGTAGCAGCAGCAGTAGCAGCAGCAGCCGCCGCCGCCGTCGCAGCAGCAGTAGCAACAGCAGCCGCCGCCACCGTCGCAGCAGCAGCAGCAGTAGCAGCACCAGCCCACTGGTGTTGTTGGTGGCAACCCTGATCCCCTCGTCTCTCTTCAGCAACAGCTCGCCGCCTTGACGCAGCAGCTGGCAGCGCTGCAGCCAGTAGCCTCCCAGACTGCCACCAGCACGCCGCCGCCATTCGTCCCTCCAGGGCACGCCAGCCCAGTTGTGTCTGCTGTCACATACTACCTAGCACAACAGCAAACTCAGCGCCAGCGGCAGACAGTGTCCTCCGTCCTTGGCCCCACTCTGGGCGCTGGCTGTAGGCAGAAGGACTTTGAGACACTGCCGCCGCCGCTTCAGGTCGGCGAGCAGTTCCGGAGCTGGGAGCTCAGCTTCCGGATCTGGGCGCAAGGTGAGGGCCTGTGGGCATACTACACCCTCCCATACGACTCCACCCAGGCCGACCTGCTGTATGACGCTGGTCGCGCCGTCCGTGCCCTCGTCCCAGTCGCCCCTCTAGCTTCCCGCCTGGCCCTATAGCCTTTCCTCGGCGACTTCACCTCTGGCGACATCCCAGACCCTGCAGCCGGATGGCACGTCCTCACCAGGCCCCACCGCCTGTCCAGCGACGCTGAGATCAGCCGTCTGCTCCGGGAGTTTAACTCCCTACACATGGGGGAGACCGAGACAGTCACTGCCTACTGGCAGCAGGCGGAGGACATCCTTCGTCGTCTCGACAGATCTGCTCCACCTCCTCTGTCCGCGCTCCTTACCATCAAGCGCGGCGCCACCAGCGCGTACACGGACGTCTTTGTGCACTACCCCCAGGACATCCTCTCCACCATGGCGGCCCAGGGCACCCTTATGCCCTGGGCATACGAGCTCTTCCTCCGCATTGAGGAAGCTCGCCAGGAGTCCGAGCTCCATCGCATGGAGGCTCTTGCATCACCAGCCGTCACCTCCCCTGCCGTTGCCTCCGTGGCCGTCGCCTCCCTCACCGGAGCTACCTCATCGCCTTCGGGGAAGAAGAAGAAAAGCCGGAATAAGAAAGGCAAGGGTCCACCACAACAGCAGCGGCAACAGTCGTCGACCGGGTCCAGCGGTGGTGGCTCGTTCTGCCACAACTGTGGCCAGCCCGGGCACGGGTGGTACACGTGTCCTCTCCCGAAGGACGAGGCGCGCGTCATCGCCACCATGCATCGCCAGCGGGAGCGCCGTCTCGCCTCTGCCGCCGTTGCTGCTGCTGGCCCTGACACGCCTACCTCGACTAGCAGCTCTACCACTCCGATAGCTCTGCCTGTCTCGTAGACACCCGCGCCGCAGTAGTACTACCCGCAGCAGTATTTCCCACAGCCGTCGGCGCCTCCGCTTCCTTCGCCGGCTCAGTCCTCCTACTACCCGGGCTACGGCGCCATCACTCCGCACTCCGTCTACACTCCCGGGCCGTCCTCCTGTGAGCGTCAGCTGGAGCAGTTCATCGCGCTCCAGCTTGGCCTGCCTCGCCCTCCTCCTTAGGGAAGTGCGAGTTGCGTCACCTCCTACCCTCCTGTCCAGCCTTGCATGACTGAGACTGAGCTGCGATCGTGTCCCATTTCTTTGTTTGTCTCGTCATCTCCCGTGGTCTCCTCCACCCCCCTCCTTGACGACATTGCGTGGCTTGACGATTGGCAATCTCGTTTCGCACCTCCTTCCACCGCGTTCGCGTCCCTCGCTTGCTGCCATGTGACCGTAAGCGATCTAGCGACCCCTGTCCAGGACCCTGCGGACACCTGGATCATCGACTCCGGGGCCACGCATCACATGACGGCCTCTCGTGAGGCCTTCAATATGCTCGGTCCTGTAGGCGATGTCTCTGGTGTCCGCACGGGTTCAGGACAAGTGTTGCCTGTCCGTGGTGTCGGCGTCGTTGGTTTCCGTGGTCCTGCCGGTGACGTCTTTCTGACTGATGTCCTCTTCGTCCCTGGTCTCGAGCTCAGCCTCCTGTCCGTGACTGCCCTTGATCGCATGAGCATGGACGTTGCACACTAGCGTGGTGTCGGCACTGTGTCGTTGCGTCCGTCTGGTCTTGTCGTACTGCACGCCACCGCCCGTGGCAACCTGTGGCATGTTCCTCGCCTCTCCTCTTCTCCTCCCGTCTCCTCCCCGTCGGCCGCCACAGGCCATGTGTT
>SZWC01005601.1:17864-33849 GCA_023375785.1 Penium margaritaceum
GCATGAGCATGGACGTTGCACACTCGCGTGGTGTCGGCACTGTGTCGTTGCGTCCGTCTGGTCTTGTCGTACTGCACGCCACCGCCCGTGGCAACCTGTGGCATGTTCCTCGCCTCTCCTCTTCTCCTCCCGTCTCCTCCCCGTCGGCCGCCACAGGCCATGTGTTCATCACCAGTACGCTTTCTCCTCAGCACACCCACCTCCTGCACTGCCGCCTTTGCCATGTCCACTCTACCGCCGTAGAGAGCATGCTCCGCACCCAGCCGGCCAAGGGCCTTGACCCGGAGACTTTCCCTCTCTCGTGCCCCACTGAGTGCATTGACTGCGCTCAGGGGAAGATGCACCGGTCACCGTACCCCTTGTCTTGCTCCTCTGCGTCCGCCCCTCTCGACTTTGTCCACTCAGACGTCATGGGTCCTCTCCCCACCGAGTCCGTCGGTGAGCATGGTCGCTATGTCCTCACCCTTACGGACGACTACTCTCGCGACCGCTGGGTCTTCTGCCTCCGGCAGAAAAGCGATGTTGCCCGAGTCATTCAGGACTGGCTTGTCCTCGCGGAGTGCGAGTGTGGCCGCTCTCTTCGCCGCTTTCGCTCCGATCGCGGTGGAGAGTACATGGGTGAGGCCACGACCTTTCTCGCCTCCCGCGGGATTCACCATGAGACGTCTGCGCCCTACAAACCCGCCCAGAACGGCGTCTTCGAACGGTGGAACCGTACCATGGCCGACGCCGTCCGCACCATGCGGGTCGAATCCGGTCTCTCCGATGGCTTCTATTTTGAAGCCATGGCCTACATGACCTGGGTCTGGAACCGGATTCCCGACAGTCCCCTTCCCCACCAGTGCACGCCATACCAGCACTGGTGCGGTCGGCGCGCTGACCTCCGTCCGGCTCGCGTCTGGGGCTGCGTGGCCGTTGTGTGGCTGCCTGCCCCACAGTAGGGCGGCAAGCTCGCCCCCCGCGGACACCCCTGCACCTTCCTCGGTGTGTCTCGTCAGTCCAAAGCCTGGCGTTTCTGGGACCCATCCCGACACTGCATCGTCAAGTCCCGCGATGCCCTCTTCTTCGAGGACCTGTTTCCCCGCGACCTCATCCGCTCTGGCTCGTCCGTGTCCGTCCCGTCGCGTGGGGGAGTGGTGAGTCCGTCCTCCATCCTGTCGCTTCCGGGTGACACATCACTCCGTCTCTCCGAGCCGGCAGCCCCTGTCGCGTCCTCTGGCTCTTCCGAGCCAGCTGCCCCCGTCTCGTCCGCTAGCCCCTCCGGGCCTGCAGCCCCAGTCGATTCCGATGGCCCCTCCGGGCCGGCAACCCCAGTCGCTTCCGATGGCCCCTCCGGGCCGACAGCCCCAGTCACGTCCACCGGCCCCTCTGGGCATGCAGATCCTGTCGCATCCGTTGGCCCCTCCGGACCAGCTGCCCCAGTCGCGTCCCTTGGCCCCTCCGGGCCGGCAATCCCAGTCGCTTCCGATGGCCCCTCCGGGCCGACAGGCCCAGTCGCGTCCACTGGCCCCTCTGGGCCTGCAGCTCCTGTCGCGTCCGCTGGCCCCTCCGGACCAGCTGCCCAAGTCGCGTCCGCTGGCCCCTCCAGGCCGGCAGCCCCAGTCGATTCCGATGGCCCCTCCGGGCCGACAGCCCCAGTCGCGTCCACCGACCCCTGTGGGCCTGCAGCTCCTGTCGCGTCCGCTGGCCCCTGCGGACCAGCTGCCCCAGTCGCATCCGCTGGCCCCTCCGGGCCGGCAGCCCCAGTTGCGTCCGTTGGCTCCCCCGGGCCAGTAGCCCCGTCCGCCTCCGTTGGCCCGTCGGACTCAGTGTCATCTCCTGCCCGACCGCGCTACACACGCGGTCCAGGTAGCAGCCTCCGACCTCGGCCGACAGTGAGCGCACAGACCGTCACACTGCGTCCCTTGGAGCCTCGACCACCTGTGGCTCCATGTGTCTCCTCCACTCCCACGGTCGTGAGTGGGGACCCTGGCACGAAGGCTCTCGGCCTGACCACTTCGGCCATCATCGCGGACCTTCACCCGGGCTCTGCATTGGGCTACGCCATGCTTCATCACGAGCATCGGCATGCTGTTGTGGTTGCACTCGCCCGCATCCCACCTGGAGCTCGTGATGCACACACCCTCTTAGTCCGGTCCACAGCACGCCCGGAGGACCCAGCCACCCTACGTGAGGCTCGAGCCTCTCCTGAGGCCGCACATTGGGATGCTGCCTGCGCAGAGGAGCTCGCTGCTATCCGGTAGCACCACGTGTATGACCTCGTCGACCTCCCTCCAGGTCGGAAGGCCATTGGTGCCAAGTGGGTCTTTCGGCGCAAGTGGAAGCCTGACGGGTCCTTGGAAAAGTACAAGGCCCGCCTCATAGCAAAGGGGTTTGCTCAGGTCCCTGGGATCGATTACGACCAGATTTTCACCCCAGTCGGTCGGTTCTCCACCAGCCGAGCGCTCTTCAGCCTGGTTGCCCAGCATGGGTGGGAGCTGCATCAGATGGACGTGAGTAACGCATTCCTCCATGGCTCACTGGAGGGTGAGGAGCTCTACATGGTGCAGCCCACAGGCTTCGACGACGGCACTGGAAGAGTTTGGCGGCTGCGGAAGGCCCTCTATGGCCTGATGCAGTCGCCTCGGTGCTGGAACCAAGAGATCAGCAACACGGTTCTCCGTGGCGGCCTCCAGCGTAGCACCGCTGACCCCGCACTATTCGTCAGCCCGCGAGGTCAGACCTTCACCGCAGTTTTGGTCTACGTCGACGATCTCCTCATTGCGTCGCCAGACACGGCCGCCATCCAGCGTGTCAAGGACCTGCTGTACGTCGCCTACCAGATGAAGGATCTCGGGTCTGCCTGAGTCTTCCTGGGCATGGAGCTCGAGCATGATCGCTCCCAGGGCATCCTACATGTCCACTAGGCTGCCTATGGTCAGACCCTGTCCACTCGCTTCGCCGAGGACCTGCCCCTCGTACCTAGTGCATCTTCACCCATGTCACCCGATGGCCAGGTGAAGCTGAAGAGTCCTGACCTAGCTGTTGTGGGGGGGCCAGTTGATGTGACCACGCATCTGCGGGTCATCAGGTCACTGATGTTCCTGGCGACGACGACGCGTCCAGACATCGCGTTCGCCGTCAACCTCCTAGCTCAGTTCTCTCAGGAGCCGCGTCACCTCCACTTCGAGGCCGCAATCCGAGTGCTGCGCTATGTCATCTCGACCCCTCGACGAGGTCTCATGTTCCACCGCTAGCCGTCCGTCGTCGCAGTGGGCTACACCGACAGTGACTGGGCCGGCAGTCCAGACGGTAAGAGTTGCATCGGCTGGATCTTTCTGATCGGCGGCACATCTGTATCTTGGCCCAGTGGCAAGCAGGGGTGCATTGCACGCAGCACTGCTGAGGCTGAGTACGTGGCCCTTGGCTCAGGCGCGTGTGAGAGTGTGTGGTTGTGTCGTCTGTTGTCCGAGTTGCGTCAGTCTGTCGCATCCATCACCTTGCATTGTGACAATGAGAGTGCCACGGCCATCGCCGACAATGACGGTGTGCATCACACACACACAAAGCACATCAATGTTGAGTATCACTATGTGCGTTCGTTGTTGCATGACGGCAGCGTCAGCATCGTGTGGGTTGAGACAGCACGGCAGCTGGCTGACTTCCTGACCAAGGCACTGAAGCGGGACTCGTTCAAGAAGGCTGTGAGTTCAGTCGGCGTGCGTGCGTGAGTTGCCCTCTTTGTCTCTGCGTGCGTCTCTGCGTGCCCTGGGGGAGTCTGGATGTTGACCGTGTCTCTGGCCGCCCATGTGCACTGCGCCTGTGAGTCATGGGGGAGTGTTGGTTTTTGCGCATCTCATTGTGCTCTGTTGTGTCCTCCCGGCTTGTGTACATCGGTGTGCAGATGACTGACGGCAAGACTCAATGCTAATGGATTGCCGTCCGGTGGAGCTGACGCACACTGAGGTCTTCTCGCAGTTCGCTGGAGCCTCCTCTCTCCGGCGACGTGCTCAGCTCCATCGGCAGGCCTCCTCGGCGGTCGTGCTGTCGGCGGTCACTGTTACCGTAGTTGTTGTCTGCATGTGCCCAGCGCGTCCCATCGCGTCTGCATTGTCATGCTCTGCCTAGGGTCCTTGTTGCATGTTGCATGGCCCTATTCGTCATCATGGACCATCGTAGGCACTGCCTGGGTTCGGGCAGCCATAACTCCTTGCTACTATTTTTCTAGCTTTCTCTGACCGCACGACTGCGTTTGCAGCGTCGGTATTATGGTATGGTCCAGTTTTCAGGCAAAATGGGCGACGTCCGGGTTTTGGGCTGTCGGGCGTCTTGCAGGGCTCACCGAGAAAACCCTGCCTGCCAGAAAATAGGTGTAGCACTATTTTCTGATTGGCTGGTTAGCTGAGTAACAACTTTTACACTAGTGGGGGGGGCCTATAACTTGGAGGGGTCTCCCATTGTTGCTCATTCTTCATTCCTAACTAGTTACTTTCAGTTTTCAGCTGCTTTCTGGCGCTAACTCTGGCGCGCGCGTTTCTGAGTAACAAACCCAGAGCTTCCAGACTTAGACTCTAGAGCAGCAGACTGAGGGGGCANGCACTATTTTCTGATTGGCTGGTTAGCTGAGTAACAACTTTTACACTAGTGGGGGGGGCCTAGAACTTGGAGGGGTCTCCCATTGTTGCTCATTCTTCATTCCTAACTAGTTACTTTCAGTTTTCAGCTGCTTTCTGGCGCTAACTCTGGCGCGCGCGTTTCTGAGTAACAAACCCAGAGCTTCCAGACTTAGACTCTAGAGAAGCAGACTGAGGGGGCAGCTGACTTAAGCAGCGAGCGTGGAAGCCCACACGCTGCATCAACAACGCTGCTGCCCCAACCTGCTGCCTAGGTTTTCCAGCTATGCATGCATCCGGCAACAAACGGTGGACACACAATTCAAAACATGCAAATCGGGCCCACGACCAGTCCACCGATAAAATCCTACAAGGTACAGAAAAACTGCGGAAGGTCCCAGACAACATCCAGGACTCTGGGCCGACCGTCGATCAGCTCCGAACAGGTAGTCCACCACGAGACGATGCCCCGGTGCCACCTGCGTCCGCATCAGGGATTTGCATGAGCATGGACACGGCTGAGTGGTCATAGTAAACTGTACAGGTTGATAGGAACGTCACCAATCACAACAGTTGTGTGTCCGCCAAGCACCTACCGCGACTGTCGAGCTATAATCATGACGAAGGCAGATGCCTGTTTCGACAACGCCTGTCTAAGAAACGTCGAAGGAGAGATCTGATGTCTTGTTCATGTCGTGTCCTATCGACATCTATATTGACGACTGTTGTCCTCGTAGTTGCCTATACTATATGCTGAACCATAAGCGGATTCAAGTGAATAGAGAAGCGTCATAAAGCATTACGTGGCTGAATAGAATAGAGGATCATTATCCCAAGGGGGACAGAAGGCGGCCCAGCCACTGTGTGTGTCCATTCAGGTTCCCGTTGTTTGGGTTTGTGATGTGAGTTTTTTCTTCTTGATGAATTTGCTGCGATTGATCTCCACCGGAAGCTGGCTTCCAATACATGCGCTATTGGTCTGGGTGGTTTGTGGTCTGTCGAATCCTACGATTGTTGAAATTCGAGACATCTCACCTATACACACCTTTGCCAAATAGCTCAAATGAAACTATTTGCCTAGATGTCACTCAGGTAGTTTTGTTGCTTTGACAGGCAGTTGTCACCATGACTGTCTACAGCTTCCCCAAGGACATGCGAGGGAAATGCGCTTCAATTATTGACCTTTCCGCTCGACGAGGACCTGCTACAACACCAGCTCCAACAACAAAAGACTGGCGTGACTTCGGCTCAAGGAGGGGTCTAACATTGCACCTCGCATGAAGTTACCCAACCATAAATCATGACAGAGGGAATGCCCGTCAAGAAACAGATGGGGGTCGTCGATCGATTGCGATCTCGCAAGGGAGCGACGACCCCATGACGACCAAGTTCGAAGAGCGACTTGGTTCGCTCTCCGCATCCATTTTTCAAAACTATGAACACGGTATTCAAGTCATGCCAAACAAGGGACGGATGGGGATTAGCCCCTATCCATGATCTGAAACCACTAAAACATGAAATCACGCATGTGCAAGGAATATCATACAATGCATCCACTTCAAACACACATCATTAAATACCCTAGTGATCTTTAAATTCGTAGCCTTGATTTATTGGAATTATGTGTTCCTTAAATTCGAACACATTTTTGACTTTTGAACTATTTATGTGTTCGAATTTGTACGAATTCGGGTCTACTCTGCTCCTTAAATTTGACGAAGTCCCTTGTTGATTTTTTTTTCTGATCCTTTACTTCAACGAACAGGCTTTCGACTTCACCTGTCCATGCACGATGTCACCGGTTATCTCGCTGACACCACCGCACTGCTGACACCGCATAGGCAACGAAGACAAAATAGACACCATTGAAACCACTGACAGGAGATTACACGTGTCGCTCTAGCCATTTTCGTTGTTCGTGGTCGATTCAAACGTCAAAAGCACCAAAGTGGCATTCGCACACACACACATTCAAACACATGCACAAACACAACAGAAATTCATATTGCAGTCGATAAATGTTCGCGATGCTTTATGCTTGAACCCGTGTTGAAACCAAATGAAATTTTTACCCTCACACTTTAAATTCATACAATCACGAAAATAATTATTTATGTGTTCCTCTAAATTATTTGAACAAAAAAACAGTACAATTTCAACCATCCCGTGAAACATTAAATTCGAATTTAAGAATCACTGGGGTAGATACAGTATAAGTTGGCAAAATTTCCTAATAAAATGTAGGTGCGTGTGGGATACCAATATTATTTCTTTAAGGAGTTTCTATGAAACTTGAAAATCCAATTAGGTTTCATGTGAAGTATTAAAACCACCTCATCACCCTATATTCATCATCCATTCAATGAGGCAAGCTAAGCATTGCCAAAAGACCCGACCACCTTGTCGCTATGTTGGTCGTTGACGTGCCGTGCACATTTTAATGGATGTTCACTTGCCGTCCCATTAGATCACATCAATGGCATATGATCCACCGCTCCTGAAATCTCATTTACACTTCCGTTTCTTTGGGCTCCCACTTTCCACTGATTAAGCCTTCGTTAGAAGGACCTCGTGAACTTGCTTGTAGGTCGACGGATCGTGTCTCTCCGTTCAAACGTGCTCCTTGTTGGTGGGTATATCACCATTTACGCGTGGGTTTTTTCCACTGTAGTGTTTGTTCGCTTTCTCCCTATTCTCCAACCATTGGCCAATCATTGACCGTGGACATCAACGTACAGTTGTCCCTTGGCCGAAGCTAGGGGCTTCAAGCAGAAGCACCTGCCATAAGGCAACAACCAAATTCCATGGTTATGAAGCAACCACACTTACACATTCTAGTATGACATTGAGAGTCTTACTTAAAGTGTGTCATCACATTTTTGGAATATGTGGCCATTAAAATTACTAGTTTTCCACATAAACGAAAAATTGGACCATTTCCTATATGTACTGCTACATGAACTAGCTAATTAACATCCTGTCCGGATAAAATCAACAATGATCCCACCCTTCTTTCACTATTTTGAAATTATTAGAATTTTGCTGCTATTTCCTGCCATTTAAGAATATTTTTCTTGTTGTTTCGTCCTTATATATAGCTACTTTTTTCCTTCGTTTCACCTCATACAACATGTCACTGTAGTGTTGGACTCTATGGTTTGATCAAGTCTTCGATTGTGTCTCTTAATTTAGTATCAGCCGCACCCCTCTGCGACGGAGTCTTGATGGAGCTCACACAAATCGAAAAGCTGTGATCAGGTTGAATTCAATGTGTGATCTAACTTGGAGGGATTTAGCTCACCAAACAGGCAGCGCATTGATGGGTGTTCAAACCAAGATGGCGGGGGACCTTTGCATATGTCATTACCGCCCTCCTTATCTATTCCCCGAGGCCTGGCATACATCGCTTGAAAGCTCGAATGAGATACAAAGTGGATACAAACTACATTATTTGATGTGAAAAACATAGCTAGCTTGTGGGATGGGCAGGATCGTAGCAAGACTGGAAACCCTCAACCCCGCATTTTGAATCAGGAGGTTTTAAAAGATGTTTCTGACCTTTTGAGAGGGGATTTAAAAATCAAAGGTAGGCTCCATATTCTTGAGCCACCTAGTCCCACGAGGTAGGGCATACGCAAAGTCAGTCCAACGTGTTGTCTTGGCTGAGAAATACTATCTCAACGAGCTATCACACAATATTTTCCAACAAATTGAGCTATATTTAATCACCTGAAATTCACGCACTCGTTGATCAGTGCATCAAAAAGCATATTCTTGTTTTTTCATAAAACATGCACATGAATATATGTCACCAAGGACCAGATGTACATTCCTTGTATAGAATGAAAACTATGATGGGCTCTATGTGAAGTTTAGTAGCTTATGTGAGCCATCCATGTTCACTAGTTTGTTCACTTCCCAATACACTTGTTGATACACAGTTTCACGGGTGAGGCAATTGGTCATACATGAACAAATTTTTGTTAATTAGCAAGAATTCAGCCAAGAGATGGACACAATACCGTACTAGCATTTGAAAAGGTTCTCAAACTAACTATTTTGGTGTTTTCTTTTTTAATTTGTGTGTAATTGTTCCCATGTTTTTTGAATTTGTGTGTATTTCTCTGACTGCCTATTCTCGCATTCGTTCTCATAGAAGACATCGAGCGCAACTCCTGTCGATCGCCTTTGCGACGGCCACAAAATCTACCAACAGCGAGCTTAGCTGTTCTCGCAAAGGGGACTGGCCGGATGCCTCGAGGGAATCCCACGTGCCATGGTTTGCGTGGCAGTGACAGCCTCCCTCGTTCGAAGTCTCAAAACTTAAGTTTTCAAATGTCGAGACTCAACCTGGGGCCACCTTCGGTACCTAAAACATAACAAGAACATATACATATTTTGTGTTTGTATCAAACTGCCCTGCCCTCAATAGAATTTGTGTGGAATACCCCAGGTCAAAACACAGTTTGTCTTCAAATTCCAATTATTTAACCCTAACCATTCATATGCTAGTACGGTATGTTGGTAAATGCAGGTGCACAAAGAGATGGCAACTGACAAAGACACAACATACATACGTGCTGTATCACACAATAATTGACAAGCGTCAGGGTTAATTTTATGAGAACAACCTGTAAAACATTGTTATGGGCATCTTTATGCACACTCATAAGAAACGTGGCCTTCTAAAGCTAGAGTTGTATAGAAAAAAAAAACAAGTGTAACGGGCCCACACATGCTAGGGTCAGGCATAAGGTCAGAAACCTCATGTACAAACACATGCAAACTAAGCTAACGACCAATTTGCTGAGAAAACTAGAGTGACCATTGGGCCAACCAACACATTGACAAGATGCACATGTGTGCCACAATCAGGATTGGATTCAATGGTGAGAACTCGGGGCCTGGTAGGTCAACTTAATCAATTACCAGGTCATCACCACGACGGCACAAGCTGGGTCACCGCCAAGGATCTTCAGTCACAGCTATATGAGACACGAACCGTGACAACTTTCAAACCAACTCCCCCATAACCTGACGAGATACATGGATATACAAGTGTTTAACCAACACAACAGAATTTTTAGTGACACAAGCACACATCCTAATCTAAATCACCCTAAGACACAAGAGTAGCCCCAAAAATCGAGTGACCACTTCAGAAGTCCCACATGCCAATACCCTGGTCAAGAAGTCAGCCTGTTGCACATGCCTACCCATCTAGGTAAAAATTTTCACCTGATTCTGCACGAGGTAACACACGAAATGATGCTCATCAGTGATGTATTTATGTGTGCATGGAACACACTGGAGTGATCCGCAATGGAAAGATCACTTGGGTCCTTAAAGTGTAGAACAATGTTGAGCACGTGATGATAAAGCTCATGGAATAAGTGTTCCAACCACACAACTTTAACAGTGCTTGTCTTGAGTGTAACATACTTTGCCTTTGATGAGCAACGAGTAATGTAACTTTTTTTTGGCTATGCCATGACACATGCTGCCATCTAACAAGAACGCGTACCCGGTCTGGCTCCTCATTTTAAGGTCCTTGACCCAGTTGCTATCTGTGTAGCCACAAGAACCACATAGCACTACTAAAAGAAGTAGAGTGCAAGGTAAAATGAGGAAACCATGTACTGTATAACTCACAAAAAACTCACCTACATATATTGTAGTAATTATGCAAGAGGATGCTAACAATGACAATGTCGGGACGGGTGGTCATGGCTAAGTATATCAGTGTGCCAATGGTGCACACGTACAGGGTCACGTCTACCGTCTCCTCCACTTGTGCTGGATCAGTGACATCCAGGATGTCCTATCCATCCGGTGTGATGGGCGTGGAGGTTGTGGAGGCAGCAACCAAGAAATTGGCAGATTGTTCCTCGAGCATAATGCACTAGAAGTGTATCGTGACCATGATCAAGTACGATCTCCATTCCCCAAAAGATCATAGTGGGCCCGAGTTCCTTCGTCCTGGAAGTAGCTGGAGGACTACGTTGGCCTGCTTGACGGTCTCCATGGATGGAGACACGACTAGGAGAACGTCAACATTGACCACAGTGGTGGTAAAGGGATCACGATTCTGGCATAAAATGAGCGATGAATAGGCCTCACTATGGACATAGCTTACACATTAGAATGTCACGGTAATCTCCTCATTTCAGTACCATGATGCAAAGTGAGGAGGCTGGACCATGCGAATCTCCTTCCACAGGGATCAGCAGGTGGGGATTGTCAGAAACCGGCCCTCCGGGTGGATGCAGTTCCAACATGTCCTGACTGGCTTTCTAGGTTCACCGCTACTTTTGTGCGGGTTCTGAGTCTGAGCGTGAGCTTTCTGGTCGCCTCACGCTATGTTTCTGGGAGTTGAAGGCATTTGTGAGACAGTCACTTTTGCGAAGGGAAGAACGCGATTTTGCATTAGTTTTTTTGAACATGGACATGATCTGAACATTTTTAGGGCTAGTCATGAGCTCTCCAACGCACCAAACCGTGCGCGATTCGGATCACCGTAGTTCCCGCTACGTTATCCAAAGCGCAGCACCCCAAATCAGCCGCTCAGTCGGCGGCGCGCACCACGTCGCCCGCCGAGGCGCCCTCACACATCAAGGACCCATCAAAACGCCATTCCGGAGGCGCAGATGTCCCTACGCGTAGTGGCGGCGCCCCTCGCGCCTTTGGGGTCTGTTTCGATGAGTTAATCATCGAGTTTGGTGATGGGGATTGATGTGGGTCGAAACCTGTTCGCGGACCTCCAGTCGGAATTTTGACCAAGTCCCCGAGTAACAAACTGTACTACTGAGTTTCGGACTCCGAGCCAGGGATTTGGCTAAGTCCCTCAGTAACAAAACTGCACTCCTGAAATCCGGCGGATCATCCACCGGACGCCTCGGCAGACCTTCCGGAGCAAAATCCCCAGATGGCATTTTGTTACTCGTTCCGGTCGATTATTCACCGGAAGTCGAACCGTGGCCGGCTCCCAGAACCGCCGCGCACACCCCAACTTTGGAAGCCCATATCTCCCTCGATACTTGTCCGATTCCGGTGAAACAACTTCCACCGGATTCAGAAACTCATCACATTACAGGGGCAATCCTGCATTTTAGGATCCGAGCAATCCTCGAGTCGCCTGATCCGTCGACGAGGAATTTCCTCTCTCTGGCGGCTCGTCGGCGCCTCCCGGCGCCGCACTTGGGCATGCAGAGGGGCAAATCTTCAACAGGGATGCCTGAACGGATCCATCAACTAATTTTGGCTCTCCAATCTACCGGACATTTATGCTGGTGGAAGCATGGCTGGCTTCCAGGAATAGAATATGGTAAAGATCTAGGTCGGTGAGGATCTAAAAGAAGAGGGAGTCGCGCGAATCAACGATGCAACATCGTCTAAGATCCCAGAGTCGCCAGGCGTTGGCTATAGTACACGTGCGTCCCTGTGTTGGGAGCTTAGTTTGTCATTGATCCCTAGTAAGCAAGATGCAGGTGAATGAGCCCTATACATGCACAAGACAGTGGCCAGCATGGTAATTGCGGTGTGACATGGTCTCATAGGAGACCGTATCAGAGGTGGTTATTCATTCACGTCATAAATATGAAGTCCTTGGAGTCGAAGGAATGTGGGAGGCCAAACTCAGTACGTATATCTAGGAATGTGTCCTCCATGTTGTGGTTTCAGCACTCACATACATCGTTGTGTTGGACAGGGCAAGGCCAGATTTGGTTCAAGACACCTGGCCAAACAAAGTACGTCTCCATCTAGCGGAGGTATTATCTACCGTAATCAGAGCGGGACATGTGGAGAGTTTGACGAGACTGGCGATCATCCATGACCAGCCATAGGTGGAAATCCAAAGCGGTGTCAATCTTGTGGCAAAGGATGTAGACCAAAATTATTCACGTAAGTTCATCCGTTAGCGTAAGGACATACCGATCACAATCTCACTTAATCTCAACATGGAGTGGACCAAGAAAGTCCGAGTGGACCAACTCCAGTGGGCATAGTGCTTGGTAGAAAGATTTGAGATAGGTGCAATGAGGGTATTTTCCCCTACGTGTGGAAGAGATACTCAGTCTTGGAGTGGCTTCTCAAAGGAAAACACATCAATACCAATGGATGGCTGAACGTGGATGAGCTTGGACACAATGTTTTTGCTCAGACATTCATGTAAGAAAATCTGGTGCTCAGGCGAGAGGATGCCAGTCACAAAGACATGAGCAACAAGGATATATGGGAAGGATGGATAAAGGAGTTGAAATGAGAAACGTGATAAGGAGGACAATAGCACATGTGTCGCATACATAAATGGTGGTAGATTCAACAAAGTGTTCAACAACAAGTTCCATCCTGTGTAGGCACAGACCAAAAGTAGGTTGCACTCAACTGTAGGGATAAAAGAACATGTCAGATTTTTTTAGAGGGCCAGAAGGACCATGAAAGTGGATGGCCCTGACCCACAGGACAGGAAGGGCCTGGCCGGACCTGGTGCTTACAGACCAAGTAACTCAACAAGACAGAGGACAACAATGTTTGAACCACATTAGGTTATGTGATGTGTGGACCAAGAGGTCGTCCAGCATGATGACCACATGTCAAGCTCTTGGAATAATCTTCCTCAAAGTCCTTTAACCTTTGGTATGTGGGTGTATCCTTGAGATGTCGCATGCCCTCTCCTAGGAACAAGTCCATTGCAAGGGACCAAGAATCCCGCCGTCCGATGCTCCCCATGGCACTTACACCAAGGTGCATTACGGAAGTCTTATTGGATGAAGTGGTGTAAACGGAATGCCACGATAAGAGGTAAGAGGTAAGAGGTAAGAGGTACGAGGTAAGATTTTTGAACAAAGAATAAACCTTGAAGTGATCTGGGATATGAAAACATTAATATGGGATGCTGAAAAAAGGAAAAGTCAGGAGCACATTGCTTGAGTCACGGTAGTACTTCATTAGTTTCAACAGAGAAGAAGATGCAGCCGAGTGGCAAAAGCATCACATCAACGCCAATAACCTCACGAACCTAGCGGTGGTAATCAGGTCCGATCTTACACGAGGTCTGAGCGCTACGGTCCAACCCATGGAAAACCATGAATTTGACTGCCAAATTACGGGTGGAAGACACATATACCCAGTCTTCAGAACTATATAGCTCATCCGTCCGTCGTCGAGCAAAAAAAGTATCCTAGCTATCCATCGGAATCCACTGCTACCATGCTAGTAACAAATAAAATGCAAGAAAATACATGGTGAGGTTGTGTGCCATGCGTCGATGATGCGGCTTCCCCCACTAGTATCACAAACCCCCTTTTTCTTGTCGATGCTGGGTGGATCAGATTCACAATTTGCATTTCATGGGTATCCACGCTATTTGGTCCATTTTCTTTAATACCGTGGTGTCACTTAAATTCACCTAGTTTCTGGAAGATAATTTAGCAATGATTTTTTTCACCCAAAATCAGGTCCTTTGGAGTTTTTTCTGTGGTCGCCCAAAGCAATCCAGTGAAAGTTTTGTGATACTCTCCTTCACCCATCAATCTAATCCAAGGTGCCTAGAGGATATCTTCAACCCCACAACTCGCATATCAAATTTCTAGTGCTCAAGTTGCAGACGGGCCATCGTCCGATGATATCACATGTGATGTGGTGAACCTTCCAGAGTCGCACCATCTCTCGCTATTGCATCAAAGACAAATACTGGTCTCTTGTCAACTGTCGGGGGATGGTTGAACCTGAGCACTCAATTTCCACGTGTTGTTTTTTCTTTCCACACCTGTTCAAATTTGTGTTGGGAACATGTCATGTCCCAGAATTATTTCAATGACAAGATTAGGCCAAACAACAATAAATTAAAGTAGATGAATGGAAATAATTTGATTAGGTAAATATATGTGACACCAAGGTACCTTGTTGGAACCATCGATGTCAATATCACCTACAATGACACCAAAAGCAACATCATTGCCTATGCAGATACTGATTGGGTCTCCAAACCAGAGAACAAAACGTATTTCTCTGTATATGTGTTTTGTACAAATGGCGTGGTGATCAGCTGGAACAATCAGTGATAGGTGGTTGTGGTTCCCTTAAGCACGCGAGTTGATTATATCGCTCTAAAATTGACAGTAAAGAAGCAGTCTAGCTACAACATCTCATGGAAGAGATAAGAGTGAAGTCAAGAGTTCCAGCACATGGAAAATCATAGCATCATTACACTCACCATGAATCCGAAGTACCAGCCAGCCTGTCTGATTTCCTGTCTATCCGCCTGCCCAACCGCCTACCAGCCTGCCTGCCTGCCCACATGCAAGGCCTTCCAAGGGTAGGGTCGCACAGGGAGAGGAGGCTGCATGGGGAAGACTGGTGGCTGGAGGAGGGTGGTGATAATCCGGGCCAACTTTCCGGCTGTCTGTCTCCCTGGCCAGCCATCAGCCTAAATGCCAGTCCATCTTCTTGCACACACGCAGGCAAGCACACATGCCTGTCCTTGTGCCCGTCTTTCCATCCACGCATCCGCCCGCTCTCCCACCTGGTTGCCTGCTCCTTTGCTAAGTGGCCTGCTCCCTTGCCCATCTAGCTTGCCAGCACGCATGGCCGTAGGCGTGCATCACCAGCCACTTGCATGCGTGTGTGCCCGCAAGCCCTCACACCGGTGCGCTCGCCTGGCCTCCTGTTTGTCCACCTGCTTTCCAGGCTGCTTGCTCACTTGCCCACCCTCCTCCCACCTTCTTTGCCATATGAATTCCCTCAAACCTGCCCGGCCGCCTGTTGGCTTGCTCTCCCACCCACCTGTATGCCTAATTTTCTGGTCACAAGCATGCCTGCCTGTGTGTCGACACATATGCCTGCATGATTGCATGTGTACACTCCTTAAACCTCTTACACCCATGTGACCATCCACCTTTTGTTTCCTTACACCTAAATTTTCCCTCAATTATATCCATACAGATGCACACACATATCCATACAATTATAGAAACACACGAACATACTCATGCACACAAATACACATACATACATGCATGCACACACTCACAAACACATGTACACACACATACACACATAAACCCATATATGTATGCATGCTAGTACAAATACATAAAAGCATGTATGCATATACTCTCGTGTGCACACACACAAAAACATACATACATACAAAAATATATACACTAACATATGTAAACATACACACATGCACACACATACATATATATGCATAAATATTTACACACATCTATACATACATACACACATATGCACATAAAAACACAAGTAAAAAATCATGCACACACACAAAGACAGAGAGTGAGCGAGCGAGCGAGCGCGTGAGAGAGAGAGAGAGAGAGAGAGAGAGAGAGAGAGAGAGAGAGAGAGAGAGAGAGAGAGAGAGAGAGAGA
>SZWC01005601.1:35718-48876 GCA_023375785.1 Penium margaritaceum
CCCCCCCTCTCCCTCCCCTCCCCGTTGACACTCTCTCTGCCTGTTGTAGTGGTGTAGAATCCCTCTCTATCTCACTCCTCCGCGTGCTCGCTATCCAGCTCAACAGTAGGCATGGGATTGCCTTCCCCACCGCGGTCAACCACACCCTCCCATCAGGCTTTACCAGTGCAACAAGTCTCCTCGCCGTGAGGAAATCACGAGCTGTACAATGGAGTTGTCCTTTGAATAGAGAGGTGAGTAGCTGTGCCAATGTCCTGGTGAGACACTCACATTTCACAAAATGTGAGTTTAATAAAATAAGAGTTTTACATACAAAACAGAAAGTATTAGAGTTCCCACATAAGTGGAATGAGAAAAAGCAAAGGTGACTATAATACAAGCACCGTGTGTTTAGTCCAAACATGGACGTGACCTCTGAATCTTTAGTGCTCTAAGATCATCCCATAAATCTACCCCCGCTCCACAAAACACAGACTTGCCACAGATGGCCCCGAATCCCTCTTGTGCAACACTCTCCACGCCCTGGCAATGTCCTGGTCAAGAGAAGTCTCAGCCGTCTTGTTTGTCTTCCACTGTCGCAGCTCCTCTGCCTGTGCTTGTTGAAAGGCCATTGCCATATGCTTGTTGAGGAGGGCGCGCAACGGAACCACCACCCCCGTCGTATCCCCCTGCCAAGATAGTCTCTTCTAGTTATGCTTTGAGAATGTTCGCAGCAACATGTCCAAGTTTTTCAAGAAGGCCCACAAGGTCTCCATCAGTGGGAAGATGAACTCCATCCAATCTCGCTCTGCCTGGCGTCGCCATCGTCCATATTTCCTCTCCTTTGTTCTCAATACATCATGAAGTGTCACCCATATTGGCTTTGTAGACGCTCTCCACAAACTTGGATACTGGGGATCTATGATGACCACGTCCATCACCAGCATGTGTCCCATAGCCAGATGAAAGCACGAGATATTTGGGCACCCGTCTGGCTGCAACCGAACATGATCTACTGTCACTCTGCCCATACTACTCTCTTGTACCACTACTCCCGACTCTCGCATCACTGTATCCGGGACCAGCTTTGTGCCCCCAACCTGACCACACCGGAGTGCGTGTTCTGGAGCACATGGGTGTATTGGGCTCCTCTCTGCACACGTGCACTCTTGCATGTGGTGCATGTTTGACATCGGCAGCCCAAGGTGAAACCGGCATGCCACTCTCCAATCCTTTGGTGCCATGTATACCCGGTCATGTTGGAACTAGTGGGTGCAGGGGCACCCTCAAGGATGCCTAGCTATCACTGGTACACGCTACATATGTTTGGGGCAGCCAATGGACAACTTTGGTGAAGAGTGTGGAGCACAAGGATCACAGATAGGAGTGGTCAGAACATGTCGCATTCAGTAGAACTGAATCGAAACACGTTTTTGTAATTAGCACAGTGAGATGACATCGGATCCTTATAGCCCATGATCGAAGCTTTCCAACACATCTAAGGATGCCCAAATCGGAGCAGTAGAGCCCCTGCTACGACCGGCAAAGTAACCCTTGGTGGAGCCGCCCACCTTGTCTTGTACGCTAGACAACGGGAGGTGCTTCAACGATGACCCGTCGAAGCGCCTTTCCTCACCCAGAAGTCAAGGAGAAGTTCACCCTGGTCAAGGAGAATCCTCTGGTTGCCTCTTTTATGACCCTGGAGTATTTTGGGGCCGTTGGAGTTGAACTCGGATCACCGGCGGTCGATTATCCCGCCATCCATGGCGGGTACCAGATTCCACCCACCCAAAACCCGAACTTCGGGCCAGGCTAACTTTCTGAATACTCACTCAAATTGAGCGATTCAAAGTTCGAACTGGCATGGAAAAATCCAAGGAATCCAAATCTAAAGTCAGATAAGTTGTTCTACCACTATCCAATGGTCGAACCAGGGAACAAAATCAACGGCACTCATGGCAAGAGGTACACCATGTCAACATTCTCCCCCTTGCATCGCAACCTTGATACCCTGTCCTTGGGACCTGCAACATTTCAAACCTCACAGCGCAGACCGAGCTCCATGCAACTTGCATCGTGCCTATCCTTGGGCTGGGCCTTGGTGATGGAATTGGCGAGCATGCGCTTAGTGCCACAATGCACAATAGCCGCATCTCCCTTCACCACCAAGTCCTATACGTAGTGATGCCGGATCTCGATGTGCTTGGTCCTCCTGTGCATCACTGGGTTCTAGGTCAGGCTGATGGCACTCATTTTATCCACATTGAGTACCGTCGGCTTCCTTTGCGGCACCCCGATCTCCTTCAGCAGTCACCGTAGCCACACCGCCTCCTTTGCGGCATCCGCGAGCGCAATGTACTCTGCTTTGGTGCTGGACAGTGCCACACAGTCTTGCTTCCTGCTTGTCCATGAAACTGTTGCACCACCAAGCACAAACGTGTACCGCGACATTGATTTTCTGTCATCCACATCACCAGTCCAGTCTGCATCGGAGTAGCCGACCAACTCAAGGGAGTCGTCACGCGCTCCCCCTCCGAACACGAGCCGTGATTGTTTTGTCGCCTTGAGATAGCGAAGGATCCGCTTCACCGCTTACCAATGTAGCGGCCCAGGGTCTGTAACATAGCAGCTCCCTTGGCCCTCCGCAAAGGCCAGGTCGGGCCGCGTCGCCACCATGGCATACATGATGCTCCCCACCATGGACTGGTATGGCACACCTGCCATCTCCTCCTTCTCCTCGTCCGTTCTCGGGCCCATGCTCGAGCTCAGCTCACATGTGGTGGTCATGGGTGTGCCGATGGAGATACACTCCTCCATGTTGTAGCGGCGGAGCACCTCTTGCACGTACTTTGCCTGCCCCATCTCGAGCGTGCGTGCCTTGCGGTCCCTCTTGATGGTGATGCCGAGGTAGTACTCAAGCTCGTCCATGTCGGTCATTTTGAGCCGACCGCCTTGCTGCCGCTTCAGTTTCACCAATTTCTCCATGTCCGATGACACGAGGATGAGATCATCCATGTAAAGAACCACAATCTGGTGCAACCACGGCTGCTTCCGCACGTACACGCCGTGATCCACCACGTAGCGCTTGAAGCCAAGCTCGGCCATGAAGCCGTCCATTTTCAAGTACCACATGAGTGGCGCTTGCTTCAGCCCATAGAGCGCCTTGCAAAGCCGGCACACCTTCCCCGGTAGCGTGTCCACCCCCTCCGGCACCTCCATGTAGACCTCCTTGTCCAGGTCACCGTTGAGGAATGCAATTTTTACATCCATTTGATGGACTTCGTAGTTGTGCGCTGTCGTCACCGAGAGGATGGAGTGGATGGAGGCAAACTTTGCCACCAGTGCGAATGCTTCATCGTAGTGTTCACCCTTCCGCTGGGCGTACCCCTTCGCCACCAGCCGTGCCTTGTACCGCTCCACCTTCCCCTCCTTGGTGAGCTTCTTCTTGAAGGTCCACTTGGAGCCAATGATTTTCTCGCCCTCCGGCCTGTCGATCAACTCCCAAGTGCCGTTCTCTTCATGGGAGGCAAGCTCAGATTTTATAGCTCCCTCCCACTCAGCCCCATCCTTCCGCTGCAACGCCTCCTTGACGGTTTCGGGCTCCTCTTGTGCAAAGAACGCTCGAGCGAGCCCGGTCCAGATACCCTCCGCAGCATCATACCTCTTTGCCGTCCTTCTTGTGCATCCACTTCTCCGGGGCTGCTGCTGTTGAGGCTGCTGATGCTACTACCGCTGCTACTGCTACTACTGCCCCCTCGTGGTGCGACTCGTACCACTGGCCTGCTCCCCCTCTCTTGGAGACCGTGGAGATGTGGGCTCACTCCCCGCCTCTTCGTTTGGCTCCACTGCTGCCGGCACTTCGAACTCATTGTCCGACTCGATTGAATGTAAATCAGCCGCTCCTCTATCCCCCGGATGGTTTCCGCTGGCTGGAGCCGATGGGACGTCACCCTCTTTTGCGTCCTCCAGCGTCTCCTCCTCGAGGAGTGGCAGCCACTGTCCCCTCTTGGAGAGACCCGCGTCCTTGTCCGTCCAACGGCTGTCCTCGTCGAACGTGACATCATGACTCTTCACGATCTGCTGCCTCCGCGGGTCGAAGAGGCGATACGCCTTGCTCCCGCTCTCGTACCCGACGAAGATGCACCGATGAGTCCACGGGTCTAGCTTGCCCTTCCCCTCCCGTGCCTTCACAACAGCATGTGCAACATATCCAAACGTGCAGAGGTGAGCCACAATTGGCTTCCTCCCGCTCCACACTTCTTGTGGCGTCTTCCACACCTTGGACTCTGCGTCTTTTAGCGGCTTCGTCGGCTTCAGGTTCATGATGTACGCCGTTGTCCATGCCGCCTCGGCCCAGTACCGCTGTACGAGGCCAGCATCGCTCAACATGGACCAGACCATGTTGAGGATGGTGCGGTTCGCCCTCTCGGCGATGCCATTCTGCTACAGAGAATATGGCGTAGTTTTCTGCCATGCGATCCCCTTGCTCTTCATCCATGCCGAGCAACCCTTGTACTCGCCGCCGTTGTCACTCCCCAACGCCTTCACCTTCAACTCTGTTTGCCGCTCCACTGCCACCATAAATTCCTGCATGCATGACTAGACATCGCTCTTCCTCTTGACGATGTAGAGGTAGAGCTTGCGGCTGTGGTCGTCGATGAAGGTGACAAAGTAGTGCGCCCCACCAATGGAGGGTTCGAATGGTCCACACACATCTGTGTGCACCACCTCCAACTTTGCCGATGCTCGCATCCCTTTGCCATCAAACGGCTGCCGCGTCGCCTTGCCGACCACACGGCTCGTACAAAGCATCCATCGCTGTTTCGAGACTTTTGACCTCAAGACCCCGTACCACTTCCTTCTTTGCCATGTCCCTCACAGTTGAGGGAGCAATGTGACACAGGCGACGGTACCAAAGGTCCAGGCCTCCATCGTCCTTCTTCGCGAGGTGGGCAACGTCGGACCCCACCCGGCTGCGGAGGATCTTTGTACGTAGCAGGTACAAGTCGTCCTCTCGCTTTCCACGTGCAACCACCTCGCCATCTCCCTCCTTCCGGATGATGGCCTCCTTCTTGTTGAAGAGCACCTCAAGCCCCTTGTCGGTAAGGCGGCTCACTGACAACAGATTTTCCCTAAAGTTGGGCATGTGGAGAACGTCGTGATTTGTGCTCGTGACGGCCTCCCCGTCCACATCCATCTCCATGCGAACGTTGCCTTCACCGGCAGCCAACTCTGTTTTTCCGTTGGCCACCGTCATGCGCCGTTCCGAGGCGCCATAGGTGACGAATGCCGCCCGCTTGCATTGCGTGTGGCGGCCCGATCCAGAGTCAATCACGGAGACTCCTGGATCTGTCAAGTTGGTGGGCTCTTTTGCCATCATTGTGCGGTCGTCCTTCTTTCTAGCTTTCCCCGACTGGTCCGACTTCCTGTTGGGACAGTTGCGTGTGTAGTAGGCCTTCTTTACCACACGCGTAGCACTCCTCCTTCTTGTCACATTTCTTGGTGCCCTGCTTGGCACCCTTCTCCTTCTTGCCTCCCCCTCCACCTTGAGGACGGACGGCATAGGCGGAACGCGATATTGTCCCACTCTCTCTCCCACCACGCTGTATGCATTCATTGCGGACGTACTCAGCCACCTTCAGGTCCTTCAGCTCATCGGCGGACCAGCCGCCTACGACGGTGATCATGGGACTCCAACTGTCCGGCAAGGCCAGGAGGAGGATCATGGCTTGCAGTTGAGGGTCGACCTTCCACCCGGTGGCTACACACTCGGTAGTCAGGGACTCAATCTGTTGTAGGATCTCCATGATGTCGTCGCCTTCATTGGCTCGGAGGGTGACGAGCCTCTTGAAGACGAAGAGCTGGTTAGAAAGGTTGGTGGACTGATAGGTGGTACAGAGTTTCTTCCAAGCCTCCGTGGCCTCCGTGCATCCTTGAATGAGTGAGCGTTGCATCCGAGCAAGCATATACACTAATAAGGCAAGCACCTTGTTGTTGCGCTTCTTGTATGCTTCCACTTCCTCCGGCGTCGCGGTATCCGGAGGCAAAGTTTCTTTACCATTGACCAGCTCAAGCAATCCCTTCTCATTGAGGTAGACCTCAAACTCCCACCTCCACAAGTGGAAGCCAAGCCTGTCGAACTTTGAGACGGCGCCGATGCTCTCTTGCTCGGTCGGTACCATGATGCGCTGTGGTAGGGTGAAAATTGTAGAGCTAGGGTCCTAGGCACGTGGGTCCATAACTCTTTGTTGGCACTAGTGGGTGTAGAGGCACCCTCAAGGTTGCCTAGCTCTCACTGGTACACGCTACCAAGGTTTGGGGCAGCCAATGGACACCTTTTGGTGAAGAGTGTGGAGCACAAGGATCATGGATAGGAGTGGAAAGAGCACGTCGCATTTAGTATAACTGAATTGAAACACATTTTCTTTACTTAGCACAGTGAGATTACATCACATCCTTATAGCCTGTGATCTAAGATTTCCAACGCATCCAAGCACATTCAAATGGGAGCAGTAGAGGCCCTGCTACGAACGGCAAAGTATCCCTTGGTGGAGCCGCCCACCTTGCCTTGCATGCTAGGCAACGGGAGACGCTTCGACGATGACCCGTCGAAGCGCCTTTCCTCGTCCAGAAGTCAAGGAGAAGTTCACCCTGGTCAAGGAGAATTCTCTGGTTGCTTCCTTCATGGCCCTGGTGTATTTTGGGGTCGTTGGAGTTGAACTTGGATCACCGGCGGTAGATTATCCCGCCACCCATGGCGGGTACCAGATTCCACCCGCCCAACACCCGAACTTTGGGCCAGGCTAACTTTTTGAATACTCACTCAAATCAAGCAATTCAAAGCTCGATCTTGCTTTGAAAAATCCAAGGAATCTTAATTTAAAGGCAGATCAGGTTTTCTACCACTCTCCAGTGGTCGAACCAGGGAACACAATCAATGGCACTCATGGCAAGAGGCACACCATGTCAACAGGTCGGTGACAGACCAGGAGTGTGGCAATAGCCAGTCCCCATTGTGCTCCCCCTGGACCAATTCCAGCCACTGCAACTGTTGTAGCGCCTCCTCCCCGTCCAACTCCTCTGGCACCATCGACCAGAGCTCCCCAAGCTGCCACTCCTTGACTGTATCACAAAGGTCTTGGAAGAGGCGCTTGGGGCTCCCCTGTTTGCACTCCGCCAAATCTGGAACCTTCTTCATTATGCTACAAAATCATGGAGTACCCACTCTTCCAGCTCTACAATGGTCTCCCTCGTCCATGATCTGTGCCCACCTTCCTCATCCTCTCCACCCTCTCCTGGCCCCCACGGATGGAGGAAGCGTCTCACAGCGTGTCAGGACGGGAGTTGGATGCACACAAACAAATGGGAGACGAGGTCCTCCATTCCTGTAGATCCATTCTGCCACGCCGAATTGGAAGCTGTGCCTACCACTCAGCATAGGCCACTACCCGCGACTCTTTTGTGCCTGAAATCCATCAAGATGTAGTAGCAGACGAGGCACAAACCAACCTTCTTGTCAAACAGCTTTAACCAACTGGTCCACCACTGAGACGGGGTCGTAATACGTATGAGATATTGTAGCTTGAGGGTGACGCAATCTCATAGGATGTTGATTTCTACATGGGCATCCAGCATATCCACAAGTATCTCCAAAGTCTCCTCCACCTCATGCACTACCACATCCAATCGTGCCTGACAAAAATCCTCTTTCCCGATCAAACTCCCAAGGATCACCACCCCGTTCATTGACTGTAGGTTCCCCGTGATGCCCCACAACACTTGTTCCAAACTTACCGGTAGGTACAGCTGGCATCCCCACCACTGCAAATGGCCATTGTAAGGCTAAAAATGCCGCCTCCAACTCCTCCGTCAGCCCCAGCACATATGTTTTGTCCATGTAAGCTAGCACCCGTCTAGTCCCTCTCATCGCCACCTGAGCATCCTTGTGTGCATCTTCGTATGCCAATGGATAGAGAAATGGGCTGATGGGGTCTCCCTGTCGCACCTCCCTCTCCGACCAGAGCACATACGGCTCAATCCCTCCCTGGTAATGTAGGTCTGAGGGCTCATCATAGAAGAGGGCCAGTGCTAGGGTGAACCGGTCAAAGCCCCTTGCTTGTACTACCTCAAACATGGACGTCCGTTCAACCGCATTATTTGTGTTCTTCACGTCAATGCTTGAAAGAATTCAATCTTTCTGCTGGTACAGCTATGCCATGATGTTATGGACCATCGTGTTCCCCCTTGCCGGTACTCCCATTGCCTACTGTAGTGGTGCCAATGCCATCTCCATCTCACTCCTCCTTGTACTAGCCATCCACCTCCACAAAAAGCGCGGGATCACCTCACCAAGCGCAATCGGTGGCATCCCCTCCATTGAGCTCTGCCAAGGCAATAAGCCTGCAAGTAGCTAGGAAGTCACGAGCTGTAGGGTGGAGTTGTCCTCACCATTAAGAAACAAGTACTTGTCCCAGTAGCCTGGTGAGTCGCTCATCCCCCACAACCACCTGGCGTAGGTGCTCTAGTGTCAGCCCCGAAAGGCCCTGCTGCTATACCCTTGTTGTTGTCCAACAACGTCCTTTGAACTCCATCTGCATCTAAGGATCCCTGCTAGAGCCCATCACACCATATCTGCTACTAATGCTAGATTCTGTCGCTCAACTGTTGGGTGCTTCGCCTATTGTTGCACTAGCACCTCGGGTCCATGCAGTGTCGATGAGGTACTTTTCAAGGCGTCGCACGCCTTGGACGTCTTCCTCAGTGGAACTTGGTCACCATCCTATGTGACCACTGCTTCCTCGCCTCCTCATCCCTATGCCATAAGCGGCATGGAGGTGCGGGCAGGCATCCCAGAGGGTGAGTGTGTGCAACGACATCCCTCCATAGCTCCTCCCACACACCCTATAGGAACTGGATGGCGAGCAATCTCACCTAATCAATGTCAATATTACGCGTGTGTTGGGGTTGCGACTTGAGTATAAATGTAGGCATCACCTGTAGAAGAATAGGACGTGTGGTGTTGATGGGTTAGAAGGTGCATTGCACCAAGGGCACTACAGCCGCTGTCCGGACTACATCGAATGTGTCTGCCATGATCCGTGACTAGACAAAAGGGGAGAGGACCTCCACACCATACGGCTGTCCTTACTCAAACCCCTTTACCCATTGCCGCAGGCACTCCGAGCAGTGGCCGCTGACCTCCTCCCCGCCAATGCCATTTGCCGACTGGTACTGTTGCTCACTTCTGCCTGTTGCACTCTTTCAATCGCCTCTCCTTCCTCTCCGATCACCCCCTAGAGCCTCATCCGTCTGTCTCAATTCTCCTCTCCCCTATGTGGTACCTTCCTAGGCTCCACCAGTGGTCGCTCTAGGTTGCTGACATGTTGGCCAGTGCTCCCCATGCCTCTATTTCCACGACTCGCGTAGGGAAACGGCTCCTAAGGACAGCCGACCCTCCTTGGCTTGGGGAGCTTGTTGATGTCACGGCGTACCTCCAAGTCATTGTTCATTGGTGCCACATGTCCTGATGAAGCGTTTGCGGTAAGGGTGTTCACGAGTCCGGACTCGCGATTCCTGGGAAAAAAACTCGGATCCCGAGTCCGAGTCCAAGTCCAGTGTGGGACTCGGACTCGCAAGTCTCGTCACGAACAGGACTCAGACTCACGAGTCTGCGTCCAGACTCGCGAGTCCAGAAACTTGCGAGTCTCAACGCTGATTACTCGCGAGTCCAGAGTAGGTATACTCGCGATTCCACTCAGTGTACGTGTCACCCTTGTGTGGAAGGATGTTCAATGAGTTTCTCACTCTTTACTTGTCCATTTTCCACTCATTTGTTTAGTCATTATGAATGGTCTATGGCATGGATTATCCACGCACTACACTTAACACATTACACTTTACAATTCTAAGTAACAGCAGACACATCCCGTTTACACTCCCTACACCTCCTCTGTTGTGCTAGTTGTACTTCGGTCATGTAACTACCACTGATGTACTAGTGCTATTTGCAACTGCTCAAGTAACAATGAACTTGGTCATGTAACCACTTAGTGTAATCACCCTTGGTTTTTCTTGCATTAAGCACTTAGCTTTGAAACTTGGTAACAAATTGTGGCAGGCCAAAACAAAGCAGGCTGGAGAGAAGTGCAGTAAGAAGAAATTTGACAAACATTGTAGAAACTTATGACATTTCAACAACATCGTCATCAACGCCTACGTCATCTCCTTCATTCTCACCCTCATGCTCATCCTCATCATCATCATCACTGTCACTGTCACTCTCCTCGCATTCTTCTCCACCCTCCTGTCCACCCGCATTCTCTCCTACAGTTTCTCCCTCTGCTTCTGTTTTCAGAGCCGCCTTTGCCGCTTTCCTAGCAGCACGTCTTGCTGCCTTCTCCTTCCTCTCCACCTCTTCTAACTCTTCTGAAATCTGCCCGGAAGGATGCACAGGGAAGTCTTTGAGAGCTGGGTCGTTGATCCATGTTTTCAAGCACAGCAAATCCTGCACGGTAATCTGTGACAGTGAATTCCTGAAGTCTGTCACCACACGTCCCCCAAGCAAAAAACATCCTCTCGCTTGGTGTGCTTGTGGCAGGCACAGCTAGGAGGTCCTGCACACACAGAGCAAAAGTAGAGTACTTCCGCTCATTCTCCTTGTACAACTTCAAAATGTTGCACTTCCGTCCTGTCTTCACGTTCTTCTTGTATGCATCCACCTCCTCCTCCAGAGTGTCTGGCACCGCAACTGCATCCTCTTCTTCGGGCTCGTCGTACATGGCATCCATGGGGTCCTCCAGCGCTGCCTCCAGCATGCTCTGCCTTTGCCGCTTGCGTCCTCGCTTTGTTGCAGCAGCAAGACCACTGAGCTGCTGCTGGCTTGATGCTGCCCCTGCTGCTACCTGTGTACCAGTCTCATCTCCTACTTCATCCTCAGCTGTTACATCTGCTACTGCCTCTGCTGCAGCCTTTGCTGCTCTCTCTGCCTCTGCTGCCGCTTCTGCCTCCCGCCGGGCTTGCACCTTAGTGAAGTACGGCTTCATGAACTCCAGCACCTTGACTTCCAGCTCCACCACAGACTTGATGCCGAGGAGCTGCAACCACAAAGGCAGGACCACAATCAGGGTTAGCATGTGTGGAAGTTGAAGAACAACGAGGGGGGGAAGGAAGTAAAGTACACATACACACCTTGTGAACACGCTCAAAATATCGGAAGTGGAAACGCAGGTCCACAGTAGTGGCGACCACATGCCGCACACTGCACTTCTTAACGTACTTCTCCAGCTGCATTTAAACAGATAAACAAAAAACACAGTAGGAGTTAGTGACAACAGCACTGAGTGATAGACAGAAAACAACAATAACCATCAACACTACCACCACCACCACCACCACCACCACCACCACCACCNTCCATCCGCTGCTGCGTCGCCTCCGTGCATGCCTTGAGCAGACTGCCCAGGCCGTGTGAGAACGCCCCCAGAGTCTCCATTGCTGGGAAACAAAACTCGCGCCTGTCACGCCCTCCCCACCAACAACAGCAGCAGCAACACACCTTGTCCATGCTGCTCTTGAGGCCCGGTTCCAGAACGACCAGGAGTTTCTCAGTTGAGTCCAGCACGGCCCTCCTCTCCCGCTTCTTCTCAGCGGCAGCAGCCTTCACTCTCCATCCGTGCAGCCTCTGCATGATTTTGCTGAAAAAGGGGAGCACGAGGGAGAGGGTGGGGTAATCCTGCCCTGAGATTTCCTCAGTAAAGCCCTTAAAGGGCTTGAGGATCTCGATGACCAGACGCAGCATCTCCCAACCTTGACCAGAGGGGATGAGGGCCGGTTCCCGACTTTTAAGCCACGTCCTTCAATCTCACCACACGTTCACACATATCCAACGTGGAGTTCCATCGTGTGGGTGTGTCCTGATGCAAAGAAAGGTAGTTCAGACCGTGAGCATGACACTCATCTCTCTCTTTGCCGAGCGCGAGACATAGCTGACGATGTCTCGGGCGGTTTTCAAATGCTCCTCCACTTGCTCAATGACAATCAGGTCCTTCACTGCCAGGTTGAGTACATGCCCCATACACCGTATGTGACCATCCTTGGTGAAACCGTCGTTTTGCAGTGTCAAAAAGTTGTCGACAACACTGTCGTTGACGGTGTCGTTGTCGAATGTGAGGCAGTAGATCTTGCCCCACAACCCCCATTCCTTCAAAGCTGCTGCAAAGAGGTCAAACACACTGGCAGCCATGGCATCATCTGAGCACAATGGAAAAGCCAGAGCCACGCTTTGCATCTGCCATTCTACAATCCAGTGAGCGGTTATGCCCAGGTACTTATGGTTGGCATCTGACTGCCAACCATCTGTTGTGAAACACACACCGGTACACACAACGGCAAACATCTTGAACAGTTTCTTACGAAAAGCCGTCGCCCCGTTTTTTATGAGGCGGGTGAGAGTGATGCGCCCGGACATGATGGCGAACGGGTTGCAGTGGAGAAACGCCACCCGCAGCCAGTGTGACTCGATGGACAAGAACGACTGGCTCTTGTCCACGATGTGCTTCCACAGGCACGTCTGAAAGTACCTCTTGTTGAAGCAGACACCCACACCTGCCACTCCCCGCGCCACTGCTACGTTGGTGTGGTCAACCTCGACCGCAACTGCTGCAGCATGGCCTGTTGCCTTCTCCAAGGCCTGCTACGCCTCTGTTGCTTTCAGCTCCTTCCAGCGTTCATTATGATCCACCCTCAAGTGCTTCCACATGGAACTAGTCTGGCTGTCCGTCATGGAAAAGGAGCCTTTCAGTCCAGTCCGGTTGGATGGGCAAAGGGTGCACCATGCTCGCGGCTCACCCGAGATGACGACGACGTCGAAGATGGTCCAGATGACCGACGGCTTCTTAGTGCGCTCGTCGAGCTTCTGCGTCTTAGGTTTGATTGTGGCCTGGACTAGCCTTTTCGGCCCTCTGACAGTAGAGGCAGCAGGAGTCACCTCCTCTGTCGCCATGGTGACGGAGCTGCTGGTGAGCTTGTGAGTGAGGCTTAGAGGCTGACACTTAGCGTGGAGTGCAGGCGCGGGTGTCTCGGTACCCCGCTGGTAAACGGGGGGCTGTGAAGCAAGGCAACAATGCCGCGAAGCGATTTGAAAACCTGGGCGGGTTCCCTCGCAGCATCAGCGGGCAGCCC
>SZWC01005601.1:75097-105621 GCA_023375785.1 Penium margaritaceum
ACGTAGGAGGGGTTTACGGAGGAGAGGAGAGGAGACTTGCGGGTATGGGGGTCCACGGAGGAGGCAAGCGGGCCCTACGGGGGAGGGAGGCACTTACGGAGGAGGGGAGGGGGGTCCTACAGGGGTGGGTGGGTCCAGGCAGGGGAGAGGAGGGAGGTGCTCACTGTTGCTACTGTTGTTGCTTACAGTTGCTGCTAATACTCGCTGTTAGTCGCTGGTCCTGCATGCTGATCTTTGCTGCTGCTCATTGCTCACCACTACTACTTGCTGCTCTCTGTTGTTGCTTGTTGCTCGCTACTGCTGCTCGCTGCTTGCTGCTCAGTGCTCACAACTTCTTGCTCATTACTGTTGCTCGCTACTCACTACTGCTCGTCGCTGATTCTGATGTTGATTGCTCCTCGCTACTGTTGCTGCTGCTTTTTATCGCTACTCACTGTTGCTGCTGCTACTGCTATTCGCTGCTCGTTGCGTACTACACGCTACACACTGTGAGCAGCCCGCTAACCACTGATCGTCGGTTTTCCGGCTTGATGGTTTTGAGTATTCAGCGATGGGATTTCCACGACGATCAGGGAATTCTGCAACGGGACATTCCGTACGATGTTTTGTGAGTAAATGCATGCGTCCTTGGACTCAAAACCACATAGAAGTGCTTTCGACTTCCGAACCGCAAATCTGTGGTTGTGCTCCACCGCGTGCAGGCAGATGGTGCTATGTGACGCTCGACGGCAACATTCATGAGCCATGGGGCACGATTCACGCCTCATGGAAGTCACGTTGGACCACCACGAGGCGTGAGTCATGCCTCATGGTTGTGGTACAGCGATAGTTATATCTGGTTGAAGGCGGTTTGATGAGTTGCGGTAAGAACTCCAAGTTTTTGTCACACACAATCTCCAGCCATACTTAATTAGTTTCTCATTAGGACCCAGCCAACAAATTCTGTATAAACACAACACTACAAAATTACATTACTAAACGGAGAAAATACATAACAAATTTTGTATTAAAGTTCTCTGGAATAAAAAGATATTTTTTCAACGACTAACATTTCTCACACCTATGAAAATGTAATTACGTCCTGCACCACTTTTCATCGTCATCAGTTTCCATCACCACAATTTGTTTTTTAAATCGCGCCTTCAACATCAGTAAATTATTCTCTCCTGCATATTACATGTCTCTCCACAAGCATGCATTGTTCACTGCCACTCTTTTCTTGATCCACACGAGTTTTGTCTCTTTCTATCGGAAACTGGTGTAGGACTGGTGACTAACAGTGGAGGGGCTTTCGAACTAGTGAGATTGTGGTTGATGGCCAAATCCTAATTAGTAGGCATTCAGCCTTGTGTTGGGCAGTTGGGTGAAGGGTGAACGGTGACCGATTGCCACGCCCTCGATTTTCAATTTGGCTACGTGGTGCTGTGAAATCGAGATTGAGACGATATTGATCCAAGAAAAAGGATCTTCTTTCTGATACCAGAAGCCCAGTCTTGGATATGAGAGCCGAGACAATTTCAGTCTCGTACCAAATTTATCTCCCAATCTTGATCGTGTCTTTGGTCTGGGAGTCGGGACAATCTCAGTATCTTACAAATTTTACTTTTAGTGTTATTGACGCAAGTCAAAGAGGTGGAAGTGATAACTAAGCGACATGAAAACCAACCAACAATTCTTTGCTCGCACGACTGATCACATTGAACAATGAAAACCATTGTGGTTATTATAACTGTTAATAAGAACAACCTCTCTCGGTTGAAGAATAAGCGTGATCAACTCCTCTGCAATCAACCACAACTTCTCAAATCAACTGTCCAAACCAAATCTGCTTTGTATTTTCTCTCTGTGCATCCTAAAGCGCTAAGGGTCCATCCCATAAAAAATCATTTGTCTTCTTAGGGAGAGCATGCAACTGAGAATGGATTTCCAAATGCAGTTGATGGCCAATAGGATCCTTTGCAAGATTTGTACAGTTTTTTGAGTTCATTACAACAAGATTTGATGTATGAACGCAAAGAAATATGCCTCTATGGTACATAAGTAAGTATCGTGTCAACTCCATACACAAAATACATGGCACATTTGTCGCTTCCTCCAGAGCCATTGCATCACGTGGCTTTAGATTCCCTTTTCGTGCCATTTACATGTGAAGCAAGTCCCATTCTTCCACGGGGCCTGGCGCCGACAATTGAGGCAGGCTTGACATATTTTCTCGATCTCGCATGGCAAGAAACAAGTCTCAATCTCATCTTGTCTTTTGCGATACAAAACAAGAAAGTCTCACTCAAATTCGTACGAGACAACAAGAAGATGAAAAAAAGATCAAGGATGGTCTCGATCTTGTTTCAACACCACTAGTGTTGTGGGTGCTCAATCAGGGGCTAAAGGATTGTGAAACCTCAAATGAGGCCAATGGCTTTGAGCCCTAAGTTACGCTGCTCCTTGTCATTTAAATATATGTAAGCAAATCCAATTTGACAATTTTTAGGCATTGATCATATAGTAAAGGTATGATGTGTAAAAGTAGTTAAATATCTATCGATAAAACACTCCAAAACATGGGCTCTGTCTTGGTGAAACAAACACATCAACCATCTCTACTTAAGTGAAGTGAACTCAAGAGAATTTCCAAGCTCATTGAATCACTAAAAAGTGGGAAAAGATCTTTCGTCTCCCTTAAACTGATGTGGTTGAAATCCATAAAAGATAGTCATCATGTCTCATCTCAAATGTTATGGTAATGATCGTGTTCACATAAACATGCAATCAAGGTCTTGCTTGTCTTTCGCTACTATCTCTCAATTTGTAGGTGCCTCAAATTTTGCATGTTTCTCATTCAGAGTTTGAATCATATCACCGATAGGGTGGTCGAGCAAATGAGATGGTGTTGATAGTGCTAGTCCAAAACCATAGATTTGGACAATGGGTACAAAATGAGGACATCAGTGAGGATCGATTGGCTAGTTGAGACGGTCGTTTTTTGGTTTACATATGGTTCATCAGTCAGTGGATGTCTTATTGGAAAACTAATCTTCATTCACCATGAAATGTTTTAACCAAAAAAAAGTTGGAAATATTTTAGGGCATGCAGGCCCATGCAAAAACGAACATGAGCTCTGTGTGTGAGTGCAATGCAAAATGACAAACATTTGGCTAAGTCTGGAACACGTGATATGAAAGAACAAGGAGAGTTTACAAATGAGGCCCTAGCGGGCTTATGTAGGGGCGTCGGCAGCTAGCCGCACCGGGCCCCGTCACCCCCGCTGAACCCAAACAAGTCAGTCTGCATACACCACAAGAACAACAAACATGGTCTCCTCGAGGCACCGGAACAACTCTCCGAGTGCCCGGGTCTCGACCACAGGGTAAATACGAGCAGTGCTAGGAAAACTCGAAATCAGCGTCCAGACATCCAAAACGGCTTTTCGAACATCGGAAGCCCTACTACAACCATCAAGTCTCCTCGTCATACCGGTACAGTCCATCGGGTGTGCGGGTCTCAACCCACCGAGAAAACTCTCCTACCTCCCGACAAGACCGTAGGGCTGCCGGAACGCATCGACCGCGTCTCGCCGGCGCTGTCGTAGGTGCTGGCGAAGTCTCGGTACAGTCTTGAGGCCCGTCGTGTCGTCACGCCCTCCTCTACCATATACCACCAACGTGGGTATATGGATAATCCATCGACGTCAGTTGTGACGGGTGGAAGCCACACAAACCAACACTCCCCCTGGCTGACATAGCCGTCCACGCCAAAACAAATAAACGAAGGCATGAAACAACAAGGTATGCCAAACCACAATGTGCACCAGTCAACCACACACACATACACAACTGCTGCCCATCTAAGGTCTCCTCACGACACTAGCACATCATACCAAGTGTCTGGGTCTAGACCATGAGAAGATTCATTCACACGCACACAAACCAATGTAATGCACACCATACACATGTCAGGTGGCAAGAGAGTCTCCTCGTGACACTGGCGGTACCAATGTCCGGTTCTCGACCACTACGAGAAATCCAATAGGTGTCTGTGTGCCGACTAAATAACATCATCAATCAACACATAGGATCATATGGGGTCTCCTCGTTACACGGGTGTACCTCACCACGTGTCCGGGTCTCGACCACTATGAGCAAACCACCTGGCATGCACATGCTACACGCAGTATGGCCACACACCAAAACCCCATGGTCTCCTCGTGACACTGGTGCAACCGACCAAGTGTCCGGGTCTCGACCAACAGAGTGCGGCTATAGTATGATCATAGCAGAGCATGGATCCCTCGCCATGCATCTCCCATAACGTCGCGTCAGGTCGAGGTCCACATAACACTCCCCTTGGACAGATGAACCCGGCGGCGATGTCCTCGATGGAGATGCTAATGCCGTAGCTGAACAGATCCTAGGCGATGAATCATGTAGTCTCTCCATCATGTAGATATAGCTCCCCCGGTCATTTACGAGTCGGCTCCCTCCCTCAAAGACGAAGTAGTGTCTCTGGCTACGACTCCTCATGTCGCGACTACATCACCTGGAGTGTACCAGTCCTCGCGTGACTGCCAAGGGTCCCAACTCACAGTCTCTCCTCTCTCCGCTCTACCGCGATGCACTTGTGTACGCCGGAGGAAAGGGAATGGGCAAGCAGCACGCAAGCGTGGATGAAGTGGTGGAGCTGGCCTCCGATGCGGGATAGAGCACCCTGAGGCACAGGGGTGTACAGCCAGAAGACGAGGGCTGGAGCAATGAACCGGATCACCACTCATGGACAAAGGTGATGATGGAGCAGCTGAGTCTGGTGGATGAAGGTGCGTGATGGCAGCATCACAAGGAGGAGCGATGATGGAGTCGACAGGAACAATGATGGCGGAAACTGAAGGCACGCTCAGCTCTCCTATGGTATTATCTCCATCGAATTTCATACTCAGAGCTGCTATAGGATCCTCCCTGAGTATGGGTGTGCAAGATCCTGGTAGTGGAAATCTCGTGTTGATAGTACTGATGTTCTCCTCCTCTGAGAATTGCTCATGCATTGTCATCACCTCCAACTGCAACATCACTACATGCTCCTTCAAGTCAGCGTAATCTGGCTCGGACATGTGGAGGTGGCCCATATCTGCCTCGCGTAGGATAAACTTTGCCTCATTGGATGCTGCACATGCAGACTACAGAACTTGTGAGTACAACTCCATGTGCATCTCTGCTACTGAAGACGATGGATCCAATGTTGTTGCATCCTTCTGGGGGTCAACCAAACTCGCAATGTGCTGAGACGCTGGAACATCAGATGCAGCTGCAGGTGTCGCATCCACACCACAGCTCGTGTCTATCATACTAGGTGGAATAAGCGGTCGCATGCTGAGAGAGACAAGGAGTCGTCAGAGTCCGTGGAGCATGTGGAAACATCATCCGTGCAGGTACTGCCACTCTCAGCGTCGATGTGATCAGTAGGGTTACCAACAGGTGAACACGAGAGGACAGAACTCAGCTCCTGCTGACGAGGTGACTCCATCCGCATGTACGAATCTGCTCCACTGTCCTCGACTACCGCCGTAGTGGATACAGGTGTGAAGGAATGAGGCTCGACAATGCCTGTTAAGGCGACCAACAAGCACAGCCACCGCTCACACACCGTCTCGCCGAGAAGGCTGGTCGCTGCCACCTGCTCAATAATGGAGTGAGGACCACCATCTGACTCTGTCATGCGTGTCGCTGCTCTGTCGTGTGTACGGGAACCCGTAGACTTGGGGAACATGGGCGACTCCTCATGCTGGAGCTGGTCCTCAGGTAGCGTGGATGACATGGTGGAGCCTGCTGTGTTTGCTGTAGCACATGTCCTAGTGACATCTCCCGGAATTGCTACTCTCAAGAATGCCTCAACATGTAAACGACCAGCCTGTCGACTCTACTCATGCACTGCGACCGCTGTCGGGTTGGTGTGAGCTTCGTGTGCCAATGCCCCCGGAAGTCCGTATGGGGCATCCCGATCCGCACGATACTCCTGTGCCACCGCCGGGCCGCTACCGGTCGGAGTCGCGAGTGGCACCGCCCGGGCACGCGAGATCAACACTCCTCTTGATGTAGCCTACAACTACAAAACGTTTGGCTCTTGTCCTAGCGTAGATGTTTCCCTCGATGACATGCACGTCTCAAGCACTACAACCTCCGCCGGACTGGTGTGAGCCTGCTGCACACACTCCCCCAAAAGTCCGGTAGACGCACCTTGATTCGTACGGGACTCTTGTACCACCGCTAGGCCTCCACTGGTTGGAGCCGCGAGTGGCACCGCCCTGGGACACCGTGCCTGCGCTCCTCCTGATGTCACCTCCTGCTGCAAAAGATCTGGATCTAGCCCGGACGTGGAAGTCGAACTCAATGACAGGCAAGTCTCCACCATGAACACCATGTTGGGATCAGACTCCACGTCATGTGTTGTCACCGTATCATCTTAGTCAGCCTGAGCTGGCGTTCGAGCACCACGGCCTGTCGCGAGTGCGGATCCTGTCGCTACGGGCACAGCAGGCAATACGCGATGATCCTAATCCCCCTCGACAGGTACCGCAACAGAAGCCGGGGAGGTGGAGGGTGTATTAAAACCGACGCGAGTACGACATACAGAACACTGACACCGACGCCGCGAGGACACACGACTCGAACAATAGCATCGTGAGGTGCCGTCGTGGTCGCAGCGGAGTCGAGGATCAAAAGGATGGTGCCAGCCTGGGATTGGCCGACGGGTGGAGTTGAAGGGAGATCATCGGATGAGGAAGGAGGAGAGGATGAAGGAGATGAGATCAAGGAGGCTGTCGACGAACGAGTAGTAGAAGCACGCTTGGTGACGACGAGGTCACAAAGCCACTGCACCATTTGCCTCAGGCCGTGGATCTCGGCGAATATGGTTGCGAGAGGTCCAGCTAGGGGATCTACAAACACTGGCATATCCACATGCTATGGAGGACGCGTGCTTGGACGCGGCTGAAGTCAAGGTGGATGCCAGCCGGGAGGGCGCGTCTAGCAGCGACGCCAACCATGACGTCCATCACCACAGTAGTAGCAGGCGAACACGCAGGGCACCTGCTCAGATGTCTACGCACTCATCTCGTACGCAAGACGATGGATAGGTGCCAAGGGCACTTACTCCCGGTGGTGAACACCAAGCCGCGGGAGAGGATGAGACCAGTAGGTACTGTCACTCCTGGAGGTCACGACGTCAGGGTTAGAAAACGTGAGCAGACGGGGTGAGCTACACTACCATAGTACGCCTGGAGTATGGAGTTTGACGAGCTACGGCTACTAATGCTACTGACACTAATGGGACGAAGACTGCTCCAAGAACAGAAGGGGTGGCAGCGACACGTGTGACTACTGCTCCAAGTGGTAGACGACCCAGTCCTCGGAGATGCAAAGACTTGAATCCACTATCGATCCTATAGAGTGAACTGCATGCACCAATTTGCGGACCCCAAGGAGACGTTCATCCACGATGCGTCTCGAAAACAAAATTGCCGCCGATGACAATCTGTTGTCAGTAGGGATGGAGGGACTACAAACTCAGCTGCAACTGCCCCTCGCCTGCCACTGCTATTGCTGGTACGAAAGTTGCTATTGCTGCAGCGGCAGTAGTACAGTTTTGTTTTCCTCAATGTCCTTGTTCTTTTTTTACTCTTCCCTCCTCGCCCTCAACCCCCTTCTTTTGGTTTTTTTTCTATTTTTTAACTCGCTTACAGTTACACCCCTTTGCTTTTTTTCTCTTGTCCTCCCTTTCCTTGATTGCCCCTAATCTGGGGCAATGGAGAAAACAGGGGATGGAGGGGGCGTGTCCAGCCTGTCCGGTCCTCCCTCCCGTGCAATTCTCACTCGCTCGCTCGCTCGCTGAGCGAGCGACTGAGCGAGTGATCGAGTGGCAGGGGGGTGGTCCACCTCTCTCCCCCGTCGGCCCCTCCGTCGGTCCGTCGACGGGACCGACGGGGCCGACGGGCCCCTCCGAGGAGCCCCTCCGAGGGGGCTCGACTGAGCCCTCCGAGGACCCCCTCGAGAGGGGAGGCTCGGCGAGCCAACACCCCCCACCAGAGGTCCCCTCTTAGAGGGCTCCATAGATGTAAACCGGGTGCGGTGTGCTAGCCTCGACCGGATAGTGCAGGCACCAACCGGCGGCAACGGCGACCAAGGGGAGGCCGGTGCACACCTTCCCGGGTTTGCGGAAGCGTAGGGTCATCTTGGGGGAGCACGGGAACACGTGTGGCACAGTGGGAGTAAACTGTACTTGTTATCCAAGTGTCAACATACAAGACTATATATACATGATGACACATCCTAGGCGACCCGAGGTCGCCGAGCCGTGCGCGACTCCGTACAGGCCTGGGATGAGCGTTATTGCCTTAGCATCACGTAGCTCATCTTCCCAGATTTCCAATGCACCAAGAATCGCATCATTCCGTGGAGGAACGGCCGAGATATGGCCGTTTCCGTGAACCACAGAAATCTGCCGCTGGCAGCACAACTAGTGGCGGTGACGGCCACCCGAAGCGCCCTCTCTGGCAATAACACATCGGGGCGCCATTCCGAAGCGCCCTTGTCCCTCAATGATCCTTGATTTATTGACTAGCCGGGCCCCAAGGGGCGCTTCGGCCTTGTTGGGTCTTCCGAGGGTCGAGCCTTGGTCCTTGGGGATGAATTCCCGTCACCTGTTTTCCCCTCGGCCGATCCAACCTTCGGCCGGACGTAACTTCCTCAATTCTTGATGGATTGACTCCGTTCTTGGGTCGATCTCATACGGTTTTTCTTGTAGATTCCAAATCCATAGTCAGATTACATATTCAAGGAAGTCTCAAGCCGTGATCAGTGTCGTTTGGCACTATCCGGAGCGAGCCGTCCCGGTTCGTTCTTGATACTCTTGGAGGATGGGTTGAAGTTGCGGGCAGGCTCCCATGAGTTATGGGCTGCATCATAGCCCTTCCACTTGACCAGGTACTCCCATCCACGGCCACGCCGACGGTGGTCAAGGATGGCCTCCACCTCAAACTCTTGCTCGCCCTCGATCACCACCGGAGGGGGAGGCTCTGAACTGCGACCAGGAAAATGCTCGGCTGGATCATGGTAGAGCTTGAGCTTGGAGATGTGGAACACGTCGTGGACTGGCATGGAAGGCGGGAGTGCCAACCGTGCCACCACGGGTGTCTGCATTTTGAGCACCTCGAACGGACCAAGCCACCGGGGTTTCAACTTGCCTGACCGGACCCCGCGAAGCTTGATGTGCGCGCTGTTGAGAAGCACGCGGTCACCGACCTTGAGCGTTGCGTCTGCGCGTCGGCAGTCCGCTTGCACTTTCTGTTGTGCTTGCGCCTTTGCCAATGCATGCCGCGTCGCCGCCCAAATCTGCATGAAGTCACGTGCGGTAGACTCCACCGCGGGCAGGTTGCTTGCGACGTGCAAACTGAGGGGCGTGGCGGGCACTGTCGCGTTCACCACCTCAAATGGCGCCTTGCCGGTGGAGGTGGACGTGGCGGAGTTGTACGCCAGTTCAGTGACCGGCAACTGCTGGTCCCACGCCGTCTCGTCCGGATCACCCACTGTACGGAGGAGCTGCTCCAACGTCTGGTTCATCCGCTCCGTTTGCCCATCAGTTTGGGGATGAAAACTGGTCGACAGTTGCACCTTGTTGCCGTACCGCTCCATGAGTTCTCGCCAAAACTTACTCGTGAAGCGCGGGTCTCGGTCACTCACAATGGACCGTGGCACGCCATGGAGATGCACCACGTGCTCGAGGAACAGCCGAGCCGTGCATTCCGCGTTCACCGTATCACGCGTCGCAATGAAGTGCGACATCTTGCTGAAGCGATCCACCACCACCAACACCGCATTGTGGCCTGCCGCTGTCTTGGGCAAACCCGTGATGAAATCCATGGAGATGTCCTGCTACGGCTGCTCGGGGATGGGCAAGGGTTGGAGGAGACCCGGGGTCTTCGTCCTCCGTGCCTTGTGGCGTTGGCACACGTCACAACTCTGACAGAATTCAGCCACTTCCGACGACATGGAGGGCCACCAAAAGAAGCGAGCCACCGTCTTCAATGTCTTGTCGGCGGAGAAGTGACCACTCGGGCCACTGTCATGGCACTCCCCCAAAATCAGCTGCCGAAGCACGGGCACCGCGGGAACCACCACCTGTTGCGTGCAGCGCCGTCGCCAATACGGTGTCTCAAAGAAAAATCTCCGAGCCTCGTACTCCCCATGCGCCTCGTATCCCTCCGTGAAGAGCTTCACGAGGAAGGCATCCTCGTGGATGGTGAGAGACGTGACCCGCATCATCAGGTCCGGTCGCCGTGAGAGTGCGTCGGCAGGGTTGATGCGACCCGGCCGGTAAACGATCTCGTAGTCGAAGTGCGACTTGAGGTACTCCACCTAACGCGCTTGCCGCCGACTCAGGTTCGGTTGCGTCTTGAAGTACTTCAACGCGTGGTGGTCGGTGTAGACCGTGCACTTCCGCGCCTTGAGGTAGCACTGCCAGTTCTTGAAGGCTGCGACCACGGCGAGCATCTCCTTGTTATGGGTGGCGTAGTTCAGCTCCGCCCCGTACAACTTGCGCGAGTAGTAGGCGACCTGTTGCCAAAGTCCTCCAAAAGGATTCCACCAATGGCCAGGTCCGATGCATCCGTTGCCATTTCAAACTCACGGCCACTGTCGGCCAAGTGCAAGGTCGGCGCAGAGGTCAGAGCCCTTTTGAGATTCTCAAAGGCTTCTTGTTCGCTAACTCCCCAACTCCACTCGCGATCCTTGCGAGTGAGATTGGAGAGCGGCGCTGACACTCCCGCATAGCCAAGGATAAATCCGCGGTAGTAGTTGCAAAAACCAAGGAACACTTGCACATCATGCACACTACGCAACTTCGGCCACTCTTGCACAGCCGACACCTTGCGCGGGCCCATGGCAATCTGACCATTGCCAATAATGTGTCCAAGGAATTAAACTTTCCGCACCGCAAACTCACACTTAGAGAGCTTTACAAAAAATTTCTCCGTCCTCAAAATGTCAAGGACCTTCTTCACATGCTCCTCATGCTCCTCCGCCGTCCTGCTATACACCAAGATGTCGTCAAGGTACACCACCACGAAGTCATCCAAGTGCGGCCTGAAGATGTTGTTCATCGCCGCCATGAAGGTGGCCGGCGCATTGGTGAACCCGAAAGGCATCAAGAAGGAACTCGTAGTGACCATAGCAGGTGCGGAAGGCCGTCTTTTCCACATCATCTGCTGCGATGCGGATCTGGTGGTAGCCGGAACGGAGGTCGATCTTTGTGAAGAAGCAAGCCGCACGGAACTGATCGAAGAGCTCCTCGGCTCGTGGAAGCGGGTACCGGTTCTTGATGGTCAACTCGTTCAACGCCCGGTAGTCCACGCACATGCGCATCTCCCCCGTCTTTCTCTGCACAAACAAGACAGGTGTGGCGTAGGGAGACGAGGAGGGGCCGATGAAGCCCTGCTCCATCATCTCGGTCAGCTGCTTCTTGAGCTCCTGCAGCTGCGCGTCGCTCATGCGGTACGTTGCACGAAAAGGCGTGCGCACTCCAGGTTTGAGGTCGATGCGATGGTCCACGTCCCGCATTGGTGGCAGACCCGCCAGGAGGGTGTCCGGGAACACGTCCTCGAACTCCGTACACACCTTCCGAAGCCCCCCGGGTACCGCGGCAAACTTGCCTTGGGCCCCCGGCTACTCACGAGTCGCCCCATGCGCCACAGCAGGCGCCACGTCCTCTGGTTCGTCGAAATCGTCCTCCACGTCTCGCACGAACGCCAGAAAAATCTGCTCCTTTTTCCGAATCGCGCGCTTGAGCAACACCAAGTTTAGCATCATAGGCGCCGATTCCTCCTTGCAAGGCACCAACTGTTGCGGTGCTTCCTCCCCACAAGTTTCCTCCTCCTTGGCCTCTTCCTCGGACCACGTAGGTACGGGATACTCCTTGTCTCTGAGCTTGACTGAGACGATGCGCGCCTCCCAATTGACGGCGGGGTTGTACTTGTGGAGAAAGTCACGACCGAGGATCACATCGTAATCCTTCATCGGGCACACGCAGTGTACGGTCGTTATACGAAGTTTCCCCATGCGAATGGAGAGGGGACGGGCCAGGTACCCCACTTCAATCGTGCCATCCACTTGGTTAGCGGTTCGCTTCTTGCTCGTGAGTGTAAGGCCCCACTTTTGAGCACACTCCATGCTCACAAAACTATGGCTCGCGCCACAATCCAGTAGGCTCCCCACCTTCTCCTTGACGCCTTTCACTCGCGCCTCCAAGAGAAGTGCGGGCTGCTCCTCCTCATACCCCGCGTCCCATGCCTTGACCTCGGAAACCCCCTTAATTGCCGCAAGGCGTTCGGGTGGGCGGTCAACTGGCGGTTTGGACTGAGAGGAGCCAGGAGTAACGCCATCTACTCCCGACTCTCCTCGTTTCCCGACTCCTTTGTTGCTTTATCTGCTTCCTTCGTGGCTTGCTTCCCCTTCCCTTGCCGCTTACCCTTGCCGTCGTCCTTCTTTGGACTCCGACAGTCACGCGCAATGTGGCCAGGCTTGCCACAGTTGTAGCACTTGCGCTGTTGTAACGCTTCGATCTCCATGGGCGTGTTGTCGCTCTCGGTCCGCTTGCCGTAACCACCACCAAAAGAATTGTGGCTGTTGGCATGAGCCTGTTGCACGCGCGAATCGTACCGTTCGGCTGCTGCAATCATTGCCGACAGGTCGTCGTTCAGGTCGTGCATCGCCGTTACAGCGCGGGCGTCGTTCTTGAGGCCGTTGCAGTAGTGGAAGCACAATTCGTGCGAGTCAAAGCCACAGTTGGTGACAATCTCACGAAACCTGCGGGTGTATTCGGCGACGCCGCCAGTTTGGCGAAGCCGACGCAGCTTGGCACGCGCGTCGTTCCCCATGTCACCCACAGTGAAACACTTAATGAATGCTTCCGTGAACTCCTTCCTCGAGGTCGGCCATTTGAGGGTAGGGTCGCCACTGCTACAGGTTGGAGCCGATGGGGTTGAGATTCCGGTCGCGGCTGCAATGCCGGCGACCATTGCTGCTCCACTGCCGTGTGGATTGGACCGCATCACATCGGCCCACCAATCCAACGATGCCCCTCTCAAAAGGGTCACGGCATAGTCGCGGCGTGCCTCGTACCTTGAGGCATCCACGCCGATGGCGGTGAAGTACAATTCCAGCCCGAGTATCCAAGCGTGCGGAGCTGGCCCATACTTCTTTGATGGGTCGAACGGCTCCAGCTTGGGCGGGCTCGGGACGCCCACCGCAGGTACGTTTGCGGTGGCAACTGCCACAGGTGTTGTAACTGGACGCTTTGCGAGCTCTTGATTGAGATACTCGTTGTGCTTCTCCAACAGGTCCATCTTGGCCTGCATGTCGGCGAGCAACTTCTGTAACGCTGTGGCTGCTGTTACTTCGCCTTGCGCGTCAAACGTCGCGGCCATCGAGAACGTGCCGGATGAAGTCATCCTTGCGTCCGGTACAACTTCTTCCTCAATGGGTCCTCCGGTTACCGCCTTGTCACCAGAGTGCATGGTTGGCCTTGGGCACGGATCCGCCAAGGAGACGAGATGCGTGCTGGTCTAAGCTGACCAGGAGAGGTTGCCACGTAGATGATTGTGCCCCTAAGCCAAGGGTGGCTCTGATACCAAGTGTAAACCGGGCGCGGTGTGCTAGCCTCAACCGGATGGTGCAGGCACCAACCGGCGGCAACGGTGACCAAGGGGAGGCCGGTGCACACCTTCCCGGGTTTGCGGAAGCGTAGGGTCGTCTTGGGGGAGCACGGGAACACGTGTGGCACAGTGGGAGTAAACTGTACTTGTTCTTCAAGTATCAACATACAAGACTATATGTACATGATGATACATCCTAGGCGACCCGAGGTCGCCGAGCCGTGCACGGCTATGTACGGGCCTGGGATGAGTGTTATTGCCTTAGCATCACGTAGCTCATCTTCCCAGATTTCCAATGCACCAAGAATCGCATCATTCCATGGAGGAACGGCCGAGATATGGCCGTTTCTGTGAACCACAGCAATCTGCCGCTGGCAGCACCACTAGTGGCGGTGACGGCCGCCCGAAGCGCCCTCTATGGCAATAACACATCGGGGCGTCATTCCGAAGCGCCCTTGGCCCTAAATGATCCTTGATTCATTGACTAGCCGGGCCCCAAAGGGCGCTTCGACCTTGTTGGGTCTTCCGAGGTTCGAGCCTTGGTCCTTGCGGATGAATTCCCGTCACCTGTTTTCCCTTCGGCCGATCCAACCTTCGGCCGGACGTAACTTCCTCAATTCTTGATGGATTCGACCCTGTTCTTGGGTCGATCTCGAAAGGTTTTTCCTGTAGATTCCAAATCCACAGTCAGATTACACATTCAAGGAAGCCTCAAGCCGTGATCAGTGCCGTTTGGCACTGTCCGGCTTACATTAGAGGTGGGGGAGGGGTCTTGAGAGGAGGGTTGCGAGGCCCTCCTCGCTTTGTCAGCAGCAGCTGCAGCGGTAAGTGCAGCTGCTGTTGTTACTGCTGCTACTGCTGCTGTTGCTGCTGCTACTCTACGCAACAGCTGCTACTGCTGCTTGCTGTTGCTGCCGCTGCTGTTGCTGTTGCTTGCTGCTACTGCCGCTGTTGCTTGCTACTGTTGCCGCTGCTACTGCTACATGCTACTACTGTTACCGTCGCTACTACATGCTACTGATGTTGCCGCCGATGCTGCTGTGGCTGCTGCTGCTGCTGCTGCTATATGCTGCCGCTGCTGCTGTACAGCTCATGCGCTGCTGCAGCTGCTGTTGCTGCTGTTGCTACGCGGCACAGCGGCTGTTGCTGTTGTCGCCTATGCAGCTGCTACGAATGCTAGAGCTGGCCGCTGCTGCTGCTGCCACCGCTGCTGCTGTTGCTGTGAGCGGCTGCGCTACCGAGACTACTCCTATTACATGGCAACGCAACTGCCGCGGCTCCTACGTCTGCTGTTGCTATTGGTATTGTCGCCGCAGTTCCTAATGTTGCCGTACGCTGCTCACCACCCCTCTGGTGTTCACATGCAGTCGCTTTGCGCTCCCTCACGTTGTTGCCGGCGTGGCGCCACGTGGCATATTCTCTTTGCGTTCCGCCCATTGCTGTTGCTTCTGCTACTTCTGCTGCTCACACGTCCCCTTACGCTCTGATACCAGGTTGGAAATATTTTAGGGCATGCAAGCCCATGGAAAAACGAACATGAGCTCTGTGTGTGAGTGCAATGCAAAACGGCAAAAAATTGGCGAAGTCTGGAACGCATAATATAGAAGAACAAGGAGAATTTACAAATGACCCCAAAGCGGGCTTATGTAGGGGGGCCGTCAGCGAGCCGCACCGGGCCCCGTCATCCTCGCTAAACCCAAACAAGTCAGTGGGGAGAACACATTGCATACACCACAATGACAACAAACGTGGTCTCCTCGAGGCACCGGAACAGCTCTCCGAGTGCCCGGGTCTCGACCACCGGGAAAATACGAGCAGTGCTAGAAAAACTTGAAATCAGCATCGAGACATCCAAAACGGCTTTTCGAACAGCGGAAGCCCTACTACAATCATTGAGTCTCCTCGTCGTACCGGTACAGTCCACCAGGTACGCGGGTCTCAACCCACCGAGAAAACTCTCCTACGTCCCGACAAGCCCATAGTGCTGCCGGAACGCATCCACCGCATCTCGCCGGCGCTGTCGTAGGTGCTGGAGAAGTCTCCGTATAGTCTGGAGGCCTGTCGTGTGGTCGCGCCCTCCTGTACCATATACCACCAACGTGGGTATATGGATAATCCATCGGCGTCAGTCGTGACGGGTGGAAGCCACACAAATGAGCGAGGATCGATTGGCTAGTTGAGACGGTCGTTGTTTGGTTTACATATGGTTCATCGGTCAATGGATGTCTTATGGGTACACTTGCCTCATACCCACTATCCTCGCAACTAAAGAACTTCGTACCTACTTTTTGCACAAAATGGATGGGAGGGCCACTTTTGCAGAAAAATGCATATAACATCCACAAAATGTATATAATACTTCCTATGGCCACTGTTAAAAACAAATACTTTGGACGTCCACCGTGCCAAAAATCGTATGGGGGACGAACTTATTCTCCGCATACCCACTTTCCACACGGGCCAGCGGAAGACAACAGCATCGAAACAGGACTCCAAGGTAGCCTCGTGCACCATGGACAGCGTGGCAGTCGACAGTGCCAGTACACCACACAGTTTCGACATACCTCTCTGACTTGGCGTCTTTGTCTTTGTGGACCAGCATTGTTCCAGTGCAACCGCGACACTGCTCATCGTCCAATGATCGGGCGCCGCTCACTCGCCTATCGCGAGCACCGTCCATCAAGTGGAAAGTACATTACCATACAAAACTCACTGCGTGAACCATCGTAAACATCGTTGAACCGAAAAGTTGAACGTCAAAGAAGGGACAGAGTTTAGGGTTACACTCCGCGTCCGGACGGCTGCCCGTCCTGTCCAGAACGCCGTGCGTCCTGTCCCTCGCCCTTATTACGACATACATTGAATGGTTAATCATCGCAAATCCTCAACATGTCATCCGAGGGTCGCACAAATGGCGGAAATGGCCGCGGGTGGACTACTGGATATTATGTGGACCGCTTTGTTGCCCAAAGAGCATGGGTCGCAATCAAGGAAGCATGGGACCGCAGAGAGGCACGTACCAGGAGCGTACATGGCCGCCATCCGCCAGAGACCACATGGGCTGTGACACCTGAAGCCACGGCACAGACCCTCGACTGGCCATTGCCCAGTGTTAGACTATTGAACAGCCCAGACGTATAGGAGCCATGGATATCATCCGAGCCTAATTGTCCCTACGGATGTAACCGCTCCTAGATCACGTACAAATACGGAGCTGGAAATCATCGTTAGCCATCTCCATTCACGGTGTTGTACACCGTAGAAAACATGGGTCGCATGGTATATGGACATGACGACACCGAACCCACTGATGTTATGGACGTGCGTACGTGGTTGTGGACCGAGCGTACCTACACGTGGGACACTGTGGCGAGGATCTACCGATGGGATCAAGTTGGCGCATGGGGTGGCGAACCTACCAGATCCAGCAGGCCACAGCTCATTCCCCAGCAAGTGAAGGTGGCATGGGCTAGGATCAAGCATTGCTAGGACACGCTCGTTGCAACGGAGGTCCAACCTAGTTGGGTGAACGACCCATGCGAATTAGAGACCATGTGCTGGATTTTGGGTGAACGCATGCCAATTCCACGTCCACCTAACACCCCTGGGCAGTGGATGCCTTGGGCTTGATACCCTCGGTGGTTGCTTTGGTTATGTTTTCATCACATTTTTATCAACGTACTCAATGTTGCTTCTTTCGCATGTACCACACACAACGCGGTGTCATCATTTGTGTACAATGTATGCCATGTCAATGCTAGCTGACACATAGTGGACATGTGGAACATCTTCCAATGTTTTCTTCAATTATGTGACCACTTATGACGTCCTTTTGGGGCATGTAGTGGGCATGCTGAACATGATTGGTTGAAAACATTCACAGTGTGTCCATTACTTTCTTGGGAAATAGTTAAGTATTCTACAGATAGTGATCATGGCGTTCATTTAAGTATGCTTTCGTGTAGTAGGAGACTTCTTTGCATGTTAACCACCCCTACACTCCCTCACTGTATAACTTGTAACAGTATCTGACTCGTGCAACGGACAGACAAGCTGCGGAAAACTTGACAATGTAGTGTAGTCACGACTTTTATATTGGCTGAATGTCATTGAAAGGACTGGACTATTAATCACAAAGGTTACTTCACTTGTAATTAGTGTTCAGGTGCAGCAAACACTAGAGAGAGTGATATGGTCAAATCACATTGTGTACATCTTCGTGAACATCAAGCCCAGTACAACAGAGGTGCTAAGTCACACGTACTGATCCACAACTGAACGTGCACGGGTAAGCCGTGCACATAACAGATGACTTCACAAGCAACTGCTCCAGGTGTTCCACGTGCTCCAGGTGCTCCTAATGCTCCTGCGGCTCCTGCTGCTCCAGGTGCTCCAGGTTCTCCTGCTGCTCCTGCTGCTCCACGTGCTCCTACTGCTCCTGCTTTTCCTGCTGCTCCAGGTGCTGCTCGCCCAAGTTGTCGTCCACAATCACCTCGCACTCCGCATCCCGAGGCAGGTTGTTTGGCACGTGCTGCGGCCACGTTAGCTGCAGACAAAGCAAGTGGGTTGGTGCACTTCCGCGGGCCATGCCCGGCATGGCCGCAATGGCTGCAGATGCGGTCCCTCTTGCGACATGCGTACCGGTCCTTGCGCTTGGACTTGGGCCTTCCAGCGCCACGCTTTTTGCCTGGGGGCCCCCATCCATTCTCTGTGTACTACACCTCGCCAAGGTTCACACCGGGCATGGGGTGACGCTGGGGTCAACCCCGACATACATGTCGGGGTTGACCCCAGCGTCCAGAAGCAGACTGACGGCATGCTGGCACGGGAATCCGTACTCGGCCCACTGGCCGCAGCTGCACTTCTTCGCGTTGCAATCCACCTCACGGCCAGACAGACTCTTTGGACCAGAGATCGTTCCAGAGAGTGGACCGGCTGGGATGATGTCGTACTCCCTCGCCTTCTGAGTGTAGTTCTTCACTTTGGCATCGGCAAAGGGGGCCAACGTAGTCTCACAGTCATGCGCCAGCTTCCGGCGCTCTGCGAACAGCTTCTGCACCCACACGTACAGCTGGGCAAAGCAGTGAAAGGGGTAGAGATACCTCAGGTCCATGATACAAGCGTTCAAAGACTCTGCCGCATTGCTGGTTGTGTGGCCGCCACGGGACACGGGGATGTAGACACGGCTCCACGCTCCGAGTGGGATGCCCGGTTCCGTGCCCCCGCCAAAAATGTACTGCAGACCTGGCGCGGATGCCTTCGCCAACTGCTCCTGTGCGTGCTTGAACTCCCGCAGGGTGAACGCATGTGCGAGGGTCTAGAAGAGGTCCGCGGCGACACGACCCGCCTTGGACTTGACGTTTTCGCGGATGTGCTGTGCACAATATGTGTGCGTCGCACCTGGCAATTCACGGTCCACAGCTGCAAGAAGCCCGCCGTTGGGGTCGGAAATGATGGTAGTACCTCGGTCGCGAGCAGTGGGGTACGCCTGCACCAGTTGCTACACGAACCAGAGCCAGTTGTCCTTGTCCTCCTTTCCGCACATCGCCCACGCCATGGGCACAGAGTGGTTGTTGGCGTCCTTGAACTGAGCAATGAGAAGAACTTGCTTAAATCCATTTTTCAACAAGGTCGCGTCCATGGTTATGATGCGCCGCACGTGGTTCCACCCCTCCCGACACGCCCCGGGTGCCACGAAGGCACGGCGAAAGACCTTCTTCTTGTCTTCTTCTGTGCATGCGAACGTCCGGGGGTCCACTCGTTTCAGCTGCACGACAGACATGCCATGGGGACGGTACTTGAACACAGAGTTGTGTAGCAATCGCATATACGGATGGGGAAGCAGCTTCGGAGGTAACAACTACTAACCTCTACAATGTACGCCGGGAATAGGGACCACGACAGCGCCTTCTCGTCCATCAGCTTCTCCTGGGCTTCCTTCTTCGTACGGTACACCACGGGGTACTGCACCTTCTCCCCAGTACGAGCCTCAACAATCTGCTGCAGTGCCTTTGTGTCTGTGGAGGGCTTCTTCTTGATGGTCTGCTCAATGTGCCGCAGCACCCATGCAGCCCGGCGCGCCTGGTCGCCCTTCTTGGTGGTGGGGGGGCACTTTTGGCCATCCACAAATTCGATGACGGCAACATTGTCGTGCTTGCGCTGATAGCGCGCCTTCAGGAGCCATTGGCAGCCTACTTGCTTCCACATTCCGCAACGGACTTCGAGGCGAGTTGGCTCACTACGGACCCATGACACCGGCATGCCGCGGTCGACTGCGTAGTCTTGGACAGCTTCGCGACAGGCGTCCATGTTGCGAAAAGCACGACCGCCTGGGAAATCCGTGCATCTTCCTTTGTGTTTGCGCACACGGGAGGGAGCGGCTTCAACATCTTTGATAGTGTTCTCCCGCGGGGGCGGGGTCTCCTCATCAGACGACCCTGCACAGTGGACGTGCACGGAAACATGTCAGTCACATGTTTTGCAAATAGGCAGAAGACATACATGTGTGAGATGGCTAGCGGAAAGCGTACTTCGACCAAGCAGGAGGTCCAACCCCGTCGGCGACGACGCCATGTCTAGAAACACAGTGGGTTCAACCCACCCGCACGGTAACCACGAAACGGACGGACACGTTGACTGCCTCCAAGTCGCATCGTGCGCTCTTCAACACGGTCTGGGGAGCGAGGAGTCATGCGCTCCACGACGTTGACGTGACAGTTCCACTCGTGTTCCTCCCACTCAGTAACGAGGAACGATGACTCCGGGTGGTACCGGGAGACGAGGACCTCGGGTGGGTCGTCGTCTTCGTCGTCCGGGAAATTGCCTCCAGTGGCGTAGAAAGTGGCGGCCATGTTGGCCAACAGTGGGTATAACGATGTACGATATAAGTCGTAATATGCATCCTACCCACCATCTACACTTAGAAAACCCACCACTTGTTAGCGCGAGGAGTAGGGCCATCCCAGAGACAGAAGCCCGCGGCGACTAAGCGGCGACATTGGAAGAACATGTCGATTACACATCAACAATGGCTCAACGGTCACGACCCCTACGGACGACGAGAGATAACGTCCACATCACATGGCGGTTGGCCGATTTCCCGTGCCGAAAACCGTCGCGTCCCATGCATGCGGTGTGGAGACGTCCGAGGAGGTTACAAAAATTACTAATCCTATCATGCACCTGGAGGAAAATGTAAGACGAGGGGAGGCACGTCAGCTTCGACTTAAGGACGGTGCCAGCATGTTGTTCCACTTCGAATAATCCGCCAGTTGGCGCCATTGGCATGTGGACGACAAGAGGCAACGTCCACCTGGAAACATATCGCATCCCCGACATATGCTACGATTAGAGCCCGTTCGCATGTTGTCCAGGTCGACGGCAAGGCCCGCATAACGCAACATCACGGCACGTTCACTGCATGTTCGGCAAAGAAACTATGTGACGTCTGTTTTTGCATGTGACACACGTCGTGCTTTCGGGGAACTTTCCAAAGTTCAAGCCCCCTGTTCAAAGCGTGAAAGAAAGTAGGGGTGACGGGTTGCTTTCAACACATATTTCTTCTGTCGGAAGTTCACCTTCTGATGAAGACACCGGAAAGGCATGAGTCGGGCATCAATTTGTGCGATGTAGAAATGGTGATTGAAATCGGTGAAAATGAAGATTAATTTGCTGGATACCCACAGCTGACAAACTAATTCATATGGAACCGGTGTAGGGTGATTTTTTTTGCAATAGTGTGTTTATCATGCATGATCCCAGGCGCTTCAAAAAACGTTGATACTGCACGCATCTTCTGTGTAAAGTGAGTACCGCGTGTAAAATGTGCGAAAAATGGCCACGAAAAAAGTCGGAGGCCGAAACAGTGGGTATCGCGGAATTAGGCCGATGTGTTATTGGCAAAATAATCTTCATTCACCATGACATGCTTTAACCAAAGAAATCTCTCCATCTACACATTGATGAAATGAAGTTGTTGGCACACTAGAACACGGAGTTGGCACATGTGCACCTATAGCATAAGAGCTATCATGGTTAAACAAGTAATTATCACAATCCAACAAATAATTTGTTTGAGTGATAAATTGAATAATGTATACTTCGTCACCCTGTGCACACCCAGTGTGCAAAATTCACCCTCTTTTGTCAGTTCCAGTGACCTATGGACTTTGTACCTATGTACCTACGTACACGCACTCCACGATGGTCAACAGTTATATCAACAGTTTCAGCTGCACTTTCTCAGCTCTCTAGTGTTCACAAAAATTTTCTCTGTGGCCAATTGCTTGGGCCATTTTCTCGGCGGTCCTACATTTCTTGTCTCTTAGCTTGACTATGTAGGGCTCTTTTTTGTGCATCTGCTGTACTTTTCGCATCGTTGTTTTGACCATCGAGTAGCTCGTATGGTTCCCGGGTTCGTTCTAATTCTTGTTTCGGACTGCTAGGTCTCTCCTAGGTAATTGGTTGATTTTTCCCAGGGCAAACTTGCCCGCGGTGATGACCTGACAAGTCGACACTATATTCTGCGACGATGTAGACATGAGGGCATGGCGAGCGCCTACTCTGACTTGTTCCCCATCGTAAATGTGACGGTCAGCGATGACTGCAGGATTAATCCACACGTAAATCGTGTTAGCGCCAGACTCCGACCTGACGTGAAACTCTCCCCTTGAACTCTGCCCTAACGGCGAGCTTTCGAGGGCCCATGTGTTTCGGAAACATAAAACTAAGAGTTAAACTTCAAAAGAAGTCAGCGCCGACAGATAACCTTCGAAAACGCAGGAAAAAATAGATCATGCAACCGAACCATCATCAAAGTTCAAGTCCGAGCGCCATCGGTGAAGGATAAACGACCAGTTTGATATTTTAGAAGACGAGGACGGCCAGAATCCCCTGGGCGTCAAAGCCTGCCGTCCAGCCGTTCCGTTCGGCCTGTAACTTGGAACATTTTTGCCAGGTTTGAGTCTCCGGTCGATGAGTGTAACGGGTCAAGTCTCCAGCTCCTGCTCTGAAGTCGTCGTCGGAGTTCGCAGAATGGCGTTCTCAGTCCGCGTCAGGGGTTTACCCCCTTCGCAAGACTGAGGGGCAATCGTCATCAACGACCCAGAGCAGGGAGACTCGAATATTTCGAGTCTCCGGAGGCCCATTTCCGTTTTAACCAAACCCCTGGTTTTGGGACCCAAACCGGGGGTTTTTACCTCGAACTCGTGTGTTCGCACGAGTTATTCCGCTTATTTTATGTCGAAGTTTGTCATAAACGAACTTCGATTTCTATTTTGTCGTTCTGGCGCGAAATCGTCGCGTGCGAGTCACGCTAGCGATTTCGCGCCAGCTATTTCGACCTCACCCTCGCTCCCCCTATCCCTCGTCCTCTCTTGCTCTTTTGCAAGGAGGGCGAGGGGGAACGAGGGCACGAGGCCACGAGGCCCCACCCTCGAGGCCCTCGTGGCCCCTCAGCCGCCGATCGGGCTGAGGCCGCGATTGGCGGCTGGCGGCTGGCCGGCCGGTGGCCGGCCGGTCGCTTGGCCGGCCGCCGGCCGTCCAGCCGGCCGGCAGCTAGCCGGCCGGCAGCTAGCTGGCCGACGGCCAGCAAATTGCTGGCCGCCGGCCAGCCCTCGTTGACGCGAGGGGTGGTGCGCAACCACCCCTCGCTTCAGCGATGAGGGAGGGCCGAACCGGCCCTCCCGCTACATTCCTCCCCACTTATTATGAACCGTCCCGGTTCATGAACAACAAGTAGGATTTGTCAGTCAGTGAGTCATCAACATTGTGAAAGAAAATCCATAGTTTCAATCACCAGCTAAACATGAACACGTGCATGGTACTTAGACCTAAGCTGCAGCTTGTAGGTCAGCACAGCTAGCGGCCTCCCCCCTTTAGGCTGGAGCGTCCGCGCGACAACCATGTTGGGCGTCTCCAACCTCCTATGGTCGCTGTCCATGAATGCTGCCCTGTGGGAATGTTGTTCACTTTTTCCGCGTTCAGGTGGTACCTCCTGCCACGCGTCGATCTGTGCGAGCTGCAAGCTCGCTCCAGTACTCGTTGACCACCCCTGTGGGCAACCGAGATTCGGGCTCCCATGAATTATGTTCAGGTCCACAACCGGCCTAATGAACGAGGTACTCCCTGACAACGCGCGACCGAAGAGTACGCTCTCGGTGCTGGAGTAGGCGTAGGACCTCGTATTGGCCGTCGGCAACCAGGACTGCTGGCGGTGGCTGAATGGTTCCTTTTGCCGTGTATGGAGCCAGCAGGCTCACATGAAACACGTCATGTATCTTCATACTCGGCGGAAGTAGCAATCGGTATGCCACTGGCGCGATGCGTGCCACAATGGGAAACGGCCCTATCCACTTCGGTAGAAGTTTCCTTGCCCCTGGCGACTTCAGCCGAAGGTTTTTAGTGCTAAGCAGCACTTTGTCACCGATGTCAAACAAGACCTCCCGGCGACCTTTGTCGGCATATGCCTTTTGTCGCTGCCGAGCTGCTTGAAGGTGACCCTTCGCCTCCTGTAACAAGGAGTCGATGCGCTCGGCTAAGGCTTGAGCGGAAGGAACCTGCCCTCCTATACTCCCACTCTTCACCAATGAAGAGGGTACCACTGGATGCCGACCACTGTTCAACACGAACGGTGTGAACTGTGTGGACTTGTTCACTGAGTTGTTCACCGCAAACTCTGCCGGTGCTAGGAATTCGTCCCAATCATGCATGGCAGGGTCCACGTACATGCGGAGCATCTGCTCCAGAGTGCGATTCATGCGCTCTGTTTGTCCGTCAGTTTGACGGTGAAATGCTGTCGACATTTGCGACTCACTACCGAAGTACTCGTGCATCTTTTGCCAGAACTTACTAGCAAATTTTTTATCTCGATCGGAGATAATGCGCAACGGCAAACCGTGGTACTTTACGACACCCTCAAAGAAGAGACGAGCGGTCTCCTCTGCGTTCACGTCAGTGGTTGTAGGAATGAAGTGTGTCATCTTCGTCAGAAGATCCACAACCACTAGTATTGCATCGTGGCCACGGGCTGTGTCTGGAAGACCAGTAATGAAGTCCATGCTGACGTACTCCCATGGAGTCCCAGGAATGGGAAGCTGTTGGAGGAGTCCAGCAGGCTTCTTGTTACTAGCCTTATTCCGAAGACATGGGTCGCATGTCATACAATACTTACGGACATCGACACTCCATCCTGGCCACCAATAGTGGTCCGAGAGTGTCTGTCCAGTCTTTCGGGGTCCCACATGACCTGCGACCGGCGGGTCGTGGAACTGGGAGATAACCTTTGCTCGAAGGTCTCCCGAGTTTGGCACAACAACTTGTTCTCTGTGCCAAAAGATTCCTGCGGCCTCCACCAAGCCGTACTTGTCCAGATTTCGAGATTCTTGAAACCAAGAATCCATACAGTATCCCATCCGGATCCTGTTTACAAAACCGTTGCAATGGATGATCTCTCGTGGTGGTTGCCGCAGAGGTGCAGGGGGATCTGGTGGTTGTATGGTTGCTGTTGCAATGGCCATAAAACACCCACTGACCTCGGTGGTTGCTTTAATTTCCATAGGCTGTCACATTAGTGGATCGGCCACATTGATGCACCCTGGCCGATATTCCCATGTGAACGAGAATCGACTCAGGTATTCGCTCCAACGCGCCTGTCGTCTTGACAGGTTCGGTTGCTTTTGGAAAAACACCAATGGATTATGGTCGGTCACGACCGTCACATCCCCTTCAGCCTCGAGGTAGTAACGCCACATCTTGAAAGCGTGTACTACCGCAAGGAGCTCTTGATCCCCAGTCGTGTACCGCGTTTCTGCGGGGATGAGCTTCTGGCTCTCATACGCAACTGGGTGACCGTTCTGCATGAGGACGGCTCCAAGTCCTACTACCGACGCATCACATCGAACCTCCCACGGTTGCGATGGATCCGGAAGAGCTAGGACGGGCGCCGTGGAGAGAAGATCTTTGACTTTGAGAAAAGCGTTCTCGCAATCAGATGTCCATTCCCAACGCACGTCTTTTCGCGTGAGCCTGGTTAACGGTGCTACCAGGGTCGAATGCCCTTGCAGAAACCGTCGAAAGTAATTTGCAAGGCCGAGGAAAGACTGAATCTGCCCAACATTTTTGGGACGTGGCCAGTCCACAATGGCTTGGACCTTTCGTGGGTCGACACGGATGCCGTCCTTGCCGACGATGTGTCCAAGGTATTCGAGCTCATCTTGTGCAAACTTGCACTTGCTCACTTTCGCATAGAACTTCTGTTCCCGAAGGATTGCGAGAACTTTGCGCAGATGTTCTATGTGCTCTTCCATTGATTTGGAGAAAACCAGGATGTCATCCACGTAAACCAAGAAAAACTGTCCAAGTTGCTTGGTGAACGTTTGGTTCATTTCTCCTTGGAAGGTTGCCCGGGCATTTGTAAGCCTGAAGCATAACACTCGGAAATGATAGTGTCCCATGTGCATTCGAAACGCGGTTTTGGGTACATCATCTTCCGTGATTAGGATTTGATGGTACCCTTGAGACAAATCCAGGGACGAAAATACTTTTGCGCCTTGGAGTTGATCAAAAAGGTCCTCAATCCGCGGTAAGGGGAATCCATTTTTCACCGTCAGCTTGTTCAACGCCCGGTAATCCACGCACATGCGTAAACCACCATCCTTCTTGTTCACAAAAAGGATCGGCGCACCGTATGGTGAGCTACTGGGCTCGATCCACCCTTTTGCAAGGTACTCTTTGATTTGGCGTTCGGCCTCTCGCCTTTCTGCTGGGCTAAGGTGATACATGGGTCTGAACGGAGGAGTCGCCTCCGGTTGCAGCGGAATCGTGTGGCCTATGTGTCTTTCTGGTGGAAGCCCAGCCGGTGGGTCTTGGAATACATCCGAGAACTCCGCCAATAGAGATCTGATCTCTTGTGGCGTGTCTTCCATCACGTCGTCCTCTACTTTCTGCAGCTGAGCCAAGAAGTATCGACAACCTTGTCGAATACGTCTCTTGACCTGTATTGCAGACAAGCTGGCATGGACTTTGAGTCGGGTCGGTGATAATTCCGTACTCGGAATCAACGTAAAGTGGCGTTGTCCTTTTCGGAGGATCAAATGCTTTGATTAAAAGAACATTAGAGACTTGTTCTCATGAAGCCATGGATCGCCTAGCACCACGTCAAACAGGTCAAGAAGGTTGAGTACCTTCAACGTGACACTATGTGTGTACCCTTGAATACAAATCTTCGCTTTACAGGTACCGATCACGGGTACCGTACGGTTGTCACCGACGACAACTGCGCCATTCGATGGCTCGTACTTTAAGCCAACCTGTCGGGTAAAGCCAAGGCTAACAAAAGAGTCATCGCCTCCAGTGTCGGCAAGTACGTTCACAGGGGCACCAGCTAGGTGGCCTTTGAACTGCATCGTCATGTTACCTCCAATCTTCCGAGTGAACAGGCTCGACGATGGCAAGCCGAGTTTGTGATAAACACGGAATCTAGACGGTAGATGCCACAACTCCCATGATTCACCTACTCGAGTCCACATTTTGTGGGCACGTGTGAATTCGGCCAACACCTTCCAGTCTTTAAATTTCACTGGGTCAAAATCATCGACTAAAGGTACTGCAAATGTGATTGAACTCATCGCTTTGAGGGTGTTTGCTTCAATCACTGTGTTACACAACTCTTGCATACTGGTTGGTTTCTCCACCACTAAGCAGGTTTGGTCATGCATCTCGTCTGGTGATGCAAGATTTAGTAGGCAATGTCGATCAGCAAGTGCAGAATGAGGTTCAATGAGAGGGGAGAAAACAACAGAGAAATTTGAACTCGTCAAAAACTCAAATTGTTTAACATCCTCGTCTAAAAACTTGAACTCACACTCATGATCCAGTTTTACCCCTGAGTGGTCCCCACTGACGTCACTCAGGGGTGGGGAAAACCCGCCCCACGGCCCTGTCCGTTACCACGGCCGGGTCCATTGCCGCAACCGCGACCCTGTCCACGGCCTTGTCCGCGGCCTCCTCCTGCACCATCCCCACGAGGTGCTACTGCTGCAGCTAGCGCCGCGGCCTCTAGTCCACCACCAACAGCCTCAGGGCACTGAACCCTAAAGTGGCCCGGCTTCATGCAATTGTGGCAGAGCCCTTCATGGAAGGCTGCGTTGCGATGCTCACGCGCCGCCTGCAGCTCGTCATTCTCGCGGCTACGCTTGTTGTTGGGACCCTTGTGTCCACCAGCCTTCTTGGCTGGAGGGTTTGTAGGCTGCTTGCCCTTGGCCCCGCCTCGCTGTCCAGCTGACCCACTAGCCCCTACAGCGTCCACGTGCATGTCGCGACCATGCTGTGCACGCGCGTTTGGCCGTGCATCAGAGTAGTGCTTCGGGTTCGCCGAATACACTTTGCTCATGTAGTCGCGCAACGCCCTCCAGCTTGTCCAAGCTTGGCCAGTGGCTGTCGTGGTGGTCTTGTCCTTCAGCTTCTCGCTGGCGAGACCATCACGCAAGTACTCTAGCAGCATGCACTCCGGGTACTTGAACGTCTGAGTCCCATTGCCCTCGGTGAAGCTTTCAGCTTCCTCCACGAGTGCGGTGAACTCGCTCAAGTAGGATTCGAGCGAGCTGCCCAGCTGCCTGAAGTCCTTGATCTTGTGGAAGGCGCGATGCGCCTCCTCACGTTGGGTGCACTTCTTGCGCATGATCACGCAGGACGCCTCCCACGGCATGGGCTGCCACTCAAGGTGCGGCTGCTGCGCAGTCCACTCCTTGACCACGTACTTGAAAAGTTTGTCTTCAAGCCGCGTCGTGGCAAGGTCGCCCCACTGGCTGAGTGGAGCCTTGTGGACACGTAGAACGTGCTCCATGCGGTTCAGCCAGTCGGTCAGCTTCATGCCCTTCCGGAAGATCTCCACACTGTGGAGGAAGGACGTGTTCATGACCGACCCCGAAGTCGTCGAGGTAGGCAAGTCGTCGCTGCCACCGACAGTGGCATCCGCAGCTGCGGCACGCTGCGCTTGCTGCTGCATCCGCACCTAGGTCACACTCTGCAACGCCTTGTTGAGGTCGTTGCATCGGCGGCTTGCCTCATGGGCGGCCAGGCGCTGCAGCTGGCGATCACGGTCAAGGTCCGTGATGCTCTGCCCGACGTGGGTCAGCAGGTTGGCGAACGCGACCTTGAGCTCTGATGTCGTCAGAGCATCGGCGATAGCCTCCAGGGCCTTGCCTTGTCCGTGCACCCTTACCCACTACAAGAGGGTACGGTTCGCGTACACGTCTCCAAGGAGTCCCACCTTTCGGAGGAGACTATCGTCGGCGAGGACGCCCGAGTGGGCGCTGCCCTGCCCCATTGCGGCCACATCGTAGGAAGGGGGGTCCGCCCTCACTCCTCTGAGTGGTGCCGTATCTCCACCGTCGGTGGTGATCTTGAGTCGGCCTGCCGCCTCAGCAGCAAACTCCGCAAGCCTATGACGGCCATCGCGAATTGCCTTTGCGGCATCGTCGTCCGGCTCGTTCTCGTAGGAACTTCCCGTGTGACTGCTTTTAGCGCCCTTGCTGCTCTCGGCAGTCTCGCTGCCGTCGGCAGCTTCAGGCGATGCGGCGGGCGTCTTTTCCTTCTCGAGCAATCGGCTCAAGTTCGCCACACGACGATGGCGATGGTCGCGATCCTCGTCGCATTCGCAATCGTCGGCGTCATGCTCTTCGTCAGGGTCCTCCTCCGGAAGATCCTCCTCCATCACGTCGTCCGTCGCATGGGGGTCGCCCATGTGCGCGTCGACGTGCTCGTCGAGCACCTTTGCGGCCTCTGCAAGCTTCTCGGTGTCGCCGAGGTTGGCGTCGGTTGCCTTAGGCGGCACGGTTGCCTTAGGCGGTACGGTTGCCTTAGGCGGCACGGTTGCCTTAGGCGGTACGGTTGCCTTTGGATTGGCAACCGTGCTCGCGGCGGCGGCTCCCAAAACTTGGAGTCCGCCGAGGACGTGTGGTGAGAACGTCACCACCTTGCCCTTGTTGGCCTTAGACGGTCCGCCACTTGCCATCTCGTCGCTCGTGCAACTAGCACGTGAAGGTCGTTGTGAGGATCACCCCACAACGAGGAGGAATCGACTCCTAAGATGTTACTCTCACGATCGGTGAGACAATTTCAATTTAAATTTCTATTTTCCTAGGCCGCCACGTCGGCACAAGGTCGTGGGTTTAGAAACTAGTCCTCCTAAGCCGTGACTCACGGCACTTGGTAGCAACTAGGATCTAGGAAAACAGAAAATCACAATACAAGGGAGTAACAAGAAGTGTGAGTACCGCTCACAAAACTAAGACAAAGAGCAAGAAGACAAGCAAGTACAAGGTCAAGAACGAAATAACTACTTTTCTTCTTATCTTCTTGTCTTCTGGTCTTCCTTGGTCTCTTCTTGCGTCTTCTTCTCGCGTCTCCCGTCCCTTGGCGGCATCCTCCTTGAGATGGCGGCGTTGGGCGGGCCGCCAAACGTCCCCAAGGTGTCGCCCTCCTTCCTTTTAGGATTCTCTCATGCCGTGATAGTCCCTAAGCTTGGGGAGGGGCGCTGTCCCAATTTTTGGATGAAGGGGTTTTGAAGGAGCCTTGAAAATGGAAAGGATTTTGTGGTTTTTTAGGGTGGGGACTGTTGGTTTTTTCGCATCTCTCATTGTGCTCTGTTTTGTCCTCCCGGCTTGTGTACATCGGCGTGCAGATGACTGACGGCGAGACTCGACGCTAATGGAGTGACGTCCGGTGGAGCCGACGCACGCTGAGGTCTTCTCGCAGTTCGCTGGAGCCTCCTCTCTCCGGCGACGCGCTCAGCTCCATCGGCAGGCCTCCTCGGCGGTCGTGCTGCCGGCGGTC
>SZWC01005601.1:123765-136306 GCA_023375785.1 Penium margaritaceum
CAGCAGACTGAGGGGGCAGCTGACTTAAGCAACGAGCGTGGAAGCCCGCACGCTGCATCAACAACGCTGCTGCCCCAACCTGCCGCATAGTTTTCCTTTTATCGTCATCAACGACCCAGAGCAGGGAGACTCGAATATTTCGAGTCTCCGGAGGCCCATTTCCGTTTTTAACCAAACCCCTGGTTTTGGGACCCAAACCGGGGGTTTTTACCTCGAACTCGTGTGTTCGCACGAGTTATTCCGCTTATTTTATGTCGAAGTTCGTCGTAAACGAACTTCGATTTCTATTTTGTCGTTCTGGCGCGAAATCGTCGCGTACGAGGCACGCTGGCGATTTCGCGCCAGCTATTTCGACCTCACCCTCGCTCCCCCTATCCCTCGTCCTCTCTTGCTCGTTTGCAAGGAGGGCGAGGGGGAACGAGGGCACGAGGCCACGAGGCCCCGCCTTCGAGGCCCTCGTGGCCCCACAGCCGCCGATCGGGCTGAGGCCGCGATCGGCGGGTGGCGGCTGGCCGGCCGGTCGCTTGGCCGGCCGCCAGCCGTCCAGCCGGCCGGCAGCGAGCCGGCCGACGGCCAGCGAATTGCTGGCCACCGGCCAGCCCTCGCTGATGCGAGGGGTGGTGCGCAACCACCCCTCGCTTCAGCGAGGAGGGAGGGCCGAACCGGCCCTCCCGCTACAATGAGGAATCAGATAGGCTCAAACCCTAGAAGCATTTGGCGACGTATCACCTCTCTTAAGAACGAGGAGGAAAGCAGGACTATTTCGTCATTTTATCCTTTTTCCCACTAGGTTGGTGAATCCGGTGCACAGACACACTCCACATGGGAGTTGGTATCTCTCGCCTTGTTTTATTCTGGCAATCTAACTTCTACACTTTCAAGCTTGCCATTGTCGTCTCTCTACCGTCTATCACATTCAAATGGCACATGGCAATTTTCCGTCTACGGAAAATTTCACTCATTGGTACTCTCTCCCGCAATTTCTCCTTGACAGCAAATGATCGGAACATGTCTTCCTCTTGACAAAACACAATTGCACAACTCGTGCATCCCACTAGATATGTGCTCCATACAACATCGTCATCGAGGGATTGAATGTGTTGCTTTGACGTGTTTCACAGACCTTTTGTGAACCTGCCACTTCTTCAGGCTTATAGGTAAGACCAAGACGCCTACTGTTGGCAAGATGTGTGTACTTAAGAATCTATAAGCAGAGCAGAACAAAGCAACGACTTAATGGAAGCCACACAAGTGATGGGCTAGATTTGGTCCCGAGACAGCTTGTGAATGTACAATCTTGCTCTGGTACCTGCCACGTAGGCTTCCTCTGCTTTTGTATCCCTCCCTCCTTTGCCTTACCCACAGTAAGGCCACTAGAAGCCATGATCAAGCGCCCCGTGAAGATACTGAGGGATGGACATGGTAAACCAAAGCGTGTAAAAATCAGGAGTCGCGGCAGGGTAGAGCCACTGGTTTGTAGAAGCAACAGCGGCGGCAGCGTCTGCCTGCGTCGCCATGGCTAGTGCTCCCACAAAACAGTGAAGCGACCCTGCCACGGCTGCCACTTGTCCTCCCATGACCCACCCATGCTGGAGAGCCTGTCCACCACATTGAGGTGGCGGGGGTGCTTCTGCGGCCACAGAGCTGCCGGCATCTACAGAACATAACAAGTAGCAGCGGCAGCGACACATTATAGGGAAAGCCACTGGCTCATGGATCCCTTTGTCTCAGCACTTCCATCCACAATGGCGAGCAGCACAGCTGCTGGCACCCCTGCCAGATCCTCCTTGCACAGCAGCCTGCGTCCCAGCCGTGATTTGAATCCACACAGCCCCTCCACCTCGTGAACCACCGCCTTGGCCTGCCCCCCAAACGGCAGCAGCATGGACCGCTCCAGCGAGTCGTTGTTGTGCCAAGCAGACTGCAGCGAACATGTGGGGAATGTGCTCCCATCCTTTACGGTGCAATTTTCCATAATCTCTCCTGCTTCAACATTCCCCGGCTCTGCACGACCTGGCTCTGCCATTGACACCTTGAGGGGGATCGCTCGGCCACCCGCTTCCCCACCTTGGGGATCTGAGTGGGCGCCACCATGCGCCATCACCTGGCCAGCCTCCGATCCAGTCTCGGGCGCAGCACACCACGGCGCCGCTTGTGCTGCTCCAGCCGGACCCTCGCCGCAACCTTCCACAGCCACAACCTTCAACCCCCTCACCCTACAAGCCCTTCTCCGCACCTCCACACTCTGCCAATGGCTCTCCCTTGCACTCTGCCACAATGCAGAGAACAAGTGCGGCGTTGCAGCCTCGGGGTCGCGTGCCTCGGCATCATCGCCGACAGATCTCTCAGAGACGAGACCATTATCGCCACCATCCAGGCCTTGGCAGGAGGAGGGCACGCCACAGGACCACTGGCCGTACTCCGCCGCAGTCACTGTCTGCTGCAACGTGGGGGGCAGCAGGGGGGGAGCAAAGGGGGCCTGCTGCTGAGAGCCAAAATAAGAAGACTGCTGCATTCCTGTGGCAAGCACGGGCACGGGCCAACATTGCGGTCCTTGCACATGCACAAATGAGGCTGGATGTGCAGCTGGCTGGCCCACGCTGGCTGCTGCCGATGAAGCCACAATGGAGGCCACAACGGCAGCATCAGCTTCAGGGTTGAACACCTTACTGCGGCTCCTCTTCCACTGCCCCTGGAAAGAGCCAACTTGGTCGCTCCTCCATTTGCCTGGCGCACTGCCAGCAGTCTTTCCACCCTGTGGAGGCCCATGCATTGGTGGTGGCCAAAGGTGTTGAATCTGCCCATGCTGCTGCAGCCGCTGCCACTCTTTTTGCTGGCTAGATTGCTGTTGCTGTTGCTGTTGCTGCTGCTGCTGCTGCTGCTGCTGCTGCTGCTGCTCCGGGGGCAGTTCCTCAGAAGCAACACACACAACACGGCCCTCACCAAAGGCGCCACGGCGCAAGGAGAAGGCTGCGGGCCCCACAGCTTGACCCTGAAGTGTGGCCCCATATCCACCTCCAAACACCGGAACCTCTCTCTCGACCTCAGGGGAGGGCGGCACCAGTTTCGGTAGCACAACAGACGGGGCCAGCAGCCCGTCTCCACTCGCCGGAGAAGATGCAAACTTCTTGGACGATTGACGTGGAAAGGCCAGCACCGAGGATTCGACCAAATCTCCACCTGGCTGGTCGTGGCCATCTCCGCCCAATCGGGAGAACCGATCAGCTTCCGGGCCACCATCGGCGCAGCCGCTGGGCCTGAACTTGCCACTGAAGTGCCCGCCGCTGGCACAGAGGTTGCGGGGATAGGCAGAAACAGCAGCAGCACCAGTCATGCCAGCAGCTGCAGCCGGAGGAACAGGCGCGGCAAACGAGCTGGCAAGGCTCGCCAGAGGCTCTGTGAGCAGCTGCCTTGGGAGGTCGGCGATGCTGGCGACGTAGTCTGGGTGCCCCGGCTTGAAGTTGGTCTTGGCGTGGGGCCCGCGAATGGCGCGGGCAGCAGCGTCGAACGCCTGCGCAGCCTGCACGGGACAGGAGAAGGTCCCGAGCCACTTGCGCACGTTGTGGTTGTTGTCCTTGATCTCCGCCACCCACCGGTTCTTGCCGCGCGAGCGCACGCCGATGTACTTCGCCGCATGGGACCGTAGACCCCTTGCGCCTTCCACCACCTCCGCCGCCCCTCCTCCTCTGCCAACTCCTCCCCCAGTCGATGACACCCTTCCGTCGCCTCCGAGTTCACCATCTTCCTCGCGCAGGCAGTTGCACGGGCTGGTGAGGAAGTTGCTGCCGCTGCGGCCATTGCCACTGCTCCCCTCCACGTCCCCGTCCACAATGGCGGCTGCTCCGTCCGCGGCGGTTGCTCCTCCAGCTGCTGCTGCTGTCCCATCGTACTCCGCACGCGATATCCCAGGCCCCAACAATCCCTGAGGAGTCGTGCATACTGCTGCTGCTGCCCCAGCCGCCGCAGCAGCTGCTGCTCCTGAGGGCGAGACGTGGGCATAAGAGCACGGCTGGCGCCCATGGCCAGCCGTGCAAACAGTTGCCGCTGCCAACGCAGTCGCTGCTCCTGAGAGCGCGCCATGCGCGTGACGCGTATGCGCGAAGTCAGAGCAAGAGAGCGCCATTGCCAGCGGGGGGCACGCGGCGTTGTTGTCGGCGTGGTCGGCGTGCCCGAAGTCGAGGTCAAGATCTTCCGAAGACAGGCTGCTCTTGCCCGTCCCGTCCGATGGGGCCCCCGCGGGCGTCGGATTGGAGGCCAAGGCCGCAACACTCGCCATGGATCTGGAAGCTTGCTCGGCCTCCTGAGGATACACGGGGGACAGAAAGTGGTTCAAGTCCCTTGGCGCGGACGGCTGGAAGAGATCTGCGGAATTTTCGGAAGACCTCCGGAAAGGGATTCTTTCTTGCAGGAATTCCCTCTGGAGCAGATTCTTTCGGGAAGGAAAACCTTCTGCGGACGGCGCACCGCAAGTCCTATTCACCGGACGTTGTTGCACCTTCCTGAGTCGGGACTTCACAAAACTCGATCACTCGCACCAGAGTTTTGGGTCCTCCTTTCGATGTGAACTCCCGCAGCCGACAAGATCGCCACTCGACCGTCCAAGGACCACCATCGACTAGTCACCCAAATGAGCCCGCCGGGAACTCGCAACACGATACGCGGTAGACTGCCGTCCTCTGGTCCGACCTGCGGCTAACAGTGGATGCGAATGCTGGCACCGGGAGCGTAGAGACGACGGGGGTGACGAGCAAGCACGGATGAAGAGCGGGAGGGTGCGAGACAGGTTCGGCAGCCGGCTAGTGGACAGGACCGGCCGCCGACAGCGAGGCGGAGAACGCGGGAGGCAGACGGTGGAAATGGCCACAAAAGGCTGGGACTCGCAGCCGGATGGCTCGGCAGCCACGCGGTCACCGATGTTCGCTTTCGCGGGTAGCAGCTCCCCTCTCGCGTTTCCTGACTATCCCTCGCCGGCCCTCATCCCTCCGCCGGTTCCCCTCGTCTCCCTCGCTCAAGGGGATCGGATGGGCCGGCCAGGCCTGCAGGTTCATCCCAGGTACTGCCGCCGTCGACCTGCAGCAGCAGGTTGATGCTTGAGCTGCCGAAAGGGCAACGACCGGACATGCCGGCAAACATCCGTGACGGCATGGCCCGCAAGTGGTGGAACACCGCACCGATCAGCGACCCACAGGAAATCTAGGTCCTTCCGATCTGTGAAAAGTTCCGCGCAGAAACCTGTTCGTATTTATTGGGAGAGATTTTGGAAATGTCTTCGTCGAACTCAATCCAAAAACTTTTCGTTCTCATCAAACCTTGACGAGAAAATAGTTTTGTTGGCGAGAAAGATCGGGGCTAGGCGCAACCCCTATGGTAGAATCGGGTAGAAACCATTTTGTGGACGTCCGCTGTTGTCCCGCCTGGACGCAATGAAAAAGTAGAGATGCACAATCATCGGTACCGCCATTGCACCGAGAACCGATGGATAAAACTGGTTTCTTCGTCGACCAACAACACTAGTTACATAGTTCAAAGTAAGAACCCTCAATTTCATAACGAATGCGCGTCAATTGTGTACGCCTCGAACCACTCGCCGTTGTCTGCTTGTCCCTGCAAGTGCCAACGAAAGGGAGACCCCAAACATTGTGCCGCGTCTGACGACAATGTCAGATCATGCCTCGTTCCAAATCTGCGTACACCCGACTTTCCTATACCGCTTGATCAGTATGAGGAGTATACAAATCATGGAAAAGAAAAACCTCAACAGTTTGAAACGACAATATACCCATACCACAAGAGAGAAGGAAGCCCTCAAACACACCACAAAATGAACGTCAGTAAGTCCAGACATCCATTTTAAGAATGGAGTCAGTCTTCCTTTGCATTCATCTTTTCTGTTATGTCCACAAGGCTTTGCTCTTTGTAATCTACCAATAAGCGCTTACAAGAGGACCAAAAATAGATAATATGTTCTCAAGAATATGTTCCTAGAATAAATTCCATAAATACAATAGAAATTCATCAGGAACAATGACACAAAGGAATCCATTATGATTCAACTTCATGCTAATGTCATGCTATGATCGATAAGACATAATAAAAATAGGATATGATAATATTTACATTTTTAAACTTTTGGACAACAAAGCAATCATAAAATTTAAATAACTATTTTGAATTATGAAAAATGAATGAAATAGACTAGAAACTATAAATCTTTGCACAATACCCACGTGCATGATATGTGGTTATGTTTTTGTACACTTATTCTTCTAATTCCCATCAATTCATACTTCCTTGATGTCCATCAAACTTAAAATGAAAAAGGTACATTATAAGCAACAAAAATTAATGAAGGATATTATGAAGATGAAATTTGCACCAAAAAACACATTATGCAAGCCACAATAAAACACCACAAGCCTTCACCAGTTTTACAACTAACTCATTTGACACCTCATTTTCTTTAACATCATAATGAGATCAAAATGGGTTTTAAACCATTACAAATAAAAACTCAATCTTTTAAGAGCTCACTTTCTTAGAAAATTAACATGAAATACCTAACTGCAAAGCTAGTTCCTACATATCAAACAACCATGAGTAACATTTTAACACAAAGAATTCTAAGATTTAATTCCCTTATAATGCCTCACCATCGAGTTATGGTTAATCACCCTTATTTCATACACTTCACAATTGGTGTATTCCCATATGCAAACATATTTCAGAAATCATCAACGTCAGTTCATGTAAAAATAGCCCTGATATGCATTAATTGTCTAAGGTGTTCGTTATTCTGGATTATATATACTATGTACTAGTTCATGTTAAATTTCCATGTTCACTGATTTGTTCACTTCCCTATACACTTGTTGATTCACAATTCCAAGGGTGAGGTGACTGGTTGTATATGTCACCATCCACAAACAACAACCCATGGCCCATGATATGTGGGCCACTGGCCCATACAATTTATGGCCCCTGCATGGTGCTAAGATAGTAGAAGATGAAAATAAAGCAAAACTCATCACTTTTACCAATAAAATCAAAACATCTTTTAGTAAAGGTGTTTCTACATGAATCCACAATTTGATAAGAAAAATCCTTACAACAAAGCTCAAATCCGTTGCATTTATCTCATCATATTAATACTCCTAAAAAGAGGATAGACCATAGCATCTTCTTCCAAACCTCTTAAATGAATTGAAAAATGAAGAGGATAGACCATTGACTATCTTATTTTGATCCTTGACCTTTCACGATAATAAAAAAATCAAAGCCAAAAATAACTAACATGGTTTACTAAAACTCCGTGTTGTATGCATAGGGACATGTTCCATGAATGAATGTAAGAAAGGTGGCAAATTATGTCCGTTCGATAACGTTTTCATTAACAATTCATCAATTGTAAAGTGTTACATACCTTAAATCTCATCATACAACAACCAACACATTCCATAAACATAATGCTGAGAAAAATAATTCACTTGAATCTTAACAAAAGAACCTTCTACAAGAGCTTTTGCACTCGGGTATTATGCAAAGATGTTTTCCATTCCATGAATGGGTAAATCATTTCAAGATATCTACTCATCTAAACAACATGTAGAAAATACACAAGTAATGGTTCCTACTACGATGTCACCAATGCTCCAATATTCTCCTTTTTCTTTAAAATCAACATAAGACGGGAGAGGAATCTAAGAAATTTTCCTCAAGTGGGATATCATCTCCCTCCTTCACCTTCTACTCCTCACACTAATGGAGCTTAAGAAAATGGTAAGGGCTTAATGTCCTCCAACCACCTCGTCCATTGGTGCCGACATTGAAATGTGGCGTAAATATTGAATTCTCTCCCTTTATCTCCCTTCATACCAAATTCACTCCAACCAATAGAGGGAGAAAGGAGTTCATGCTCCCCTCTTGACTAGCTCTTACATAATAATCCTCTCTTCATTAAACCTCGTACATTAAAGGCATCTAAGAGGAAGGAAGAATATGATGCTCTTGTCAAACTTCCTCACAAGAGTCAAAGATACACAAGCGAAGCATAAGGTGATGCCTTGATCTCACTGACCTCCCAAACATCCATAACACACGAGACACTAAAGGAGGAAGATATTCCCCTCTCCCTTGTGGAAGCTTCTTTTGTTAAGATATGATTCTTGAGGTTATAAGGGTTTATTTTCCACTTTAAAACTCTTTTAAGAAGCCAAAATAACAAATAGCTTGTGTAGCTATCCCTTCCCTTTTTTTCCTCCCAAAGAGAATGAAATTAAGAGATTAAAGGTGATTAATGATCATATATTCGACCCACCTTTGTTGCTTTATGTGTGAGATTATAACACAAAACAATATGATATAATAATGCCCTCCTTATATCATCTATAATATGATCAATGGGGGCACACCATCTGTTCTTTATAATTTTCAAAGTCTATCTTAAGAAAACATAACCTCCGAAAGAGATAAAAATGCAAGAATAAATCAAAACAAGGTATGTTTTCATATCATCAATCGAATGTATTTAGCTTTCAAAACAAAGACCAGCCCTTGAATGTGAAGATAATAACCCTCAACATCGTTCTCACAAGCATAGAAATTAACAAGAAAGCTCCGATGAAAATCATGAAAACATAATCAATCGTCATTATATTGTCTTTGTACAACATGACAGAATATGATGAACAAAACGCAACCTCTTTCAAAATAATGAAATGAATCAACTCTATAAACATGAATTACCATCAGAAATCTACCCCCGCGATTCTAGAAGAAATCGAATGGACCTTAATCACATGTATATCAGGCATAATCGAGATAATCTTACATTAGGTGAAAAAATCATAATAAATTAAATTTATTTTTGTATATAAATGATACAATTTGCCACTAATATATGTGTGCATTACACCACAGGCATGATGCCCTCCTGTAGTTTATCCATTTATGTGTATCTTATCATGTATGTGAGTGCCTTTTGCATAAAAATGAAACACCAATCGCACATTTCATACAAGAAATGCTTGCACTTAGCTAAAAGGTGCAAAATTCACCTACCTATAGGTATGAGGCTACGTACAAAGAACATCACAAGAGAAGTTAGAAAACACACTTTATTCCCAAATGTTAACAGCATTATAGCCTTTATTGTGCAAAACACATTAACACTATAAGTATGAGCAAGAATCTTTCTATTACGCATTTCATATAAACATGGGTGTGAAGAAGCACTAATCATTCAATAATAGTTTATGTTTAGGGAATATTGCATAATTATGTGAACCACCAACAGCCTTCATCAACAAAATGGTAAATCATAATAGCTAATCATACTACATAATTGCTCATCATAATAAATACACACGTATAAGTGGATCTGAAAATTACTCACTACAAGAAGGGAATTATCACACCATGCGCATTTCGAATGCCCCATCGTGGTGGGAATAAAAATATTATTTAATGTGGACATTGACACACTTTCTAGAATTTTACATGCATAATTTGCAAATACTTTTTCTCTCAATAGTTATGTAACTGATTATTGAAACATTGAATGAAGGGACAAGTCGCACACAATGAACACCAACCACATGGAACAATGTTAAAAAAGCGGAAATAACATGAGGTGCTAATTTTTACACTTTGAGCATGAGTGTCAATTGCACTACATACATATGTTGAATGCAAGATTATATCGAATCTCCCCATTCCATCTATGACATTTTTTCGTAGTATAATCTAAAACTTTGAATTATCTTCGTGTTAAAGTATGAAGTGATACTTAGTCGTGAAAAGCCCTCACGGTGTGATTTCAACCGCAAACAACACGCCATGCAAAACCTATCATACATGCAAACAAATTTTAGGAATATGTTTAGCCCAATGCCTCAACAAAGGTCAATTTCCAATGTCTAAAGAATATATTCATGGCGTACATGGATTATCCCTCTAGAAATCGGACTTGCCAACAACATGAAGTTATCCTTTTGCATTTAGGGGAATATGGGTTACTTTCAATAGGAACACTGACATCTTTTACTAAGATGATCATATCTATAATAAGGCAAACTCTCTGAAACGTTTACAAAGATACCGGTAGACAGTAAATCCCACACTTGAATAGTTATGCACTGCCAAAACAATTTGAATTCAGTACAAGGCCGAAGAAGTATGAAATGAACATGAATGGGGATAGATGAACAGCTACCACCAAAGCCCTAATTCCATTTGCACTTACATGTATACGATGTCCTCCACACTCCTTACCTACCTTTAAGTAACTCCGTATTTGACAAGAAGATCATGAAGACCCAATTGTATCAAATTTTAAACTTGAATATAAACATTGTAAAAGCTGAAAAAATATATGGAAAGCATTAAAAAAGCATGTAAACATGTGAAAGTCTGAATGGCACACCATTGAACATCACTTAGCATGTAAAATGTTAAAATCTTTCACTAAAGGAACCTCAAACATTCCGATCGATATCAAAACCATTTTATTTGCAAAATGAACAAGAAGATTAATGAATTATCACTCATGTTGTAATGATTGATGAATGGAAATGGAAATATTTAAAAAAAATACCAAGCTAATAGGTTTCTTTCTTTCATGAAGCTATTTGACATGATCTCTCAGATAGTGTAGTGCATGTACATGAGAAGGTATGTATCAAGCACGGGGTATGTTCAATCACCATAAGTCATGTCATACAACATATAATACATGAGTGTTAAAATTTGAGGTGGAATATTCCATTGATATGTGATTGAACATCATATTATATTGAACAATACTTCTACCAATTCGAACAAGAATTTTGATGACCAATGGTGAAACAGGTTTGTAAGTGAACACAACATCAAACAAAGACATTCATCGTAGCAGAATATGACATATAAACAAATGATGTCATGAAAATTGTGGTATTTGAAAATTAAAAGTAGAAGGAATATAACTCGTGTACATGTAGTTGAAAATGGAAAAGGAAACTAAACTCCATATGGTTCCAAACAAAAGGATTTTCCAAACTATTTTTCATCATACGAATTAAGAGAAACACTAAATGTTTCAAATATTACTTAATATCCTCATTAATGTCAACCTTGAACGACTGAGCTTGAAGGAGGTATATATTCCAAAAAATATATTAACTTTTGAATCAAACCCCTATTGTTGTTCAACCGGATGAATATTAAACCGATGTGAATGACTTAATTGTTCATCTCATCCTAAAAGCATCATGTAAGTGGCGGATGGGCAATTCACTTCTAAAGTAAAAACGTATTAAATGTTATAGAAACCTCACGGTTACAAGGAAACACTTGAGATCAATAGCATGATCCATGCAATGAGGACAATGCGTACTACATAGGAGACCATTCTTAAGCGCATATCGTATTGTGAATTCTAGGTGAGCCACTCTACACTAGACGTACAACTTCAACACAACACAAATTTTCTTCAAGATCCACGACTTTTAAATGGTAGCAAATGCCCGAATTATTAAACAAGGTAGAACCATTCATAAGATATTTAAATATTGGCATTCAAGACTTGGGTGAAATGATGAAAAAGAATACCATGAATCACGATGAATTAATGTCAACATCAAATTGATTGATTATCTCATAGAAACATTACTTAACAATGGAAAAAAATCAATATTATTGGAGTCAGTCATAACTACTCTAAGTGAGCCTCAACATGGCACAGTCGGATCAACAATGACAGGTCTCTATAAACCGTTATGGGTTTTTATCCATAAATATCTAGGTACGGATTCATGACGTATTTCCTACTATAAAGCCTAGTTTTAACTCTAGCATTAAGGTCAAGATAAATCCCTAGATCATTGTGTTGTATGCACAACATGGCTGTGCATGCCTGTTGACCTATCTTGGTCAGCAATTCTATAGATCAATGAAACTCTACTTGGTACTGGGTTATGTCTAGTCGATGTGATTCTTGAACTGATGGGGCAACCAAGACCGCCCTATACAATCTCCTACATTAGCATGAATCAGCAACATCATGCAACGCCTAGATTGGGGAAGGATTTATATCAGTGCATGCAAGCACGACTGTACATTGCATCAATGCATCCATGCATGACTCATAAGCAACATGGAGAGCTAGAAGTGCAAACTACCCTACATCAGTAACTACATGCTCAATGTAGTAGTTGGATCCACTATTAAGTGGAAGTTTCCCTGGTAAAAAAGACGTGCTGAGGAAGAGGAAGATTACTAAAGAAGGAAGCTATGACCTTATACCATGAAGTTTACTTTATACATAGGGTAGTAGGTAAACTTGCCAAGATCCTACCAAAAAAACAAACTAGACATCGTCGGTCTAACATTTCCAACAAAACCCCAAATGCAACTCTAGTAGCAACACTTGGAGAAAAATAGTCCACCTTTGCTAGAAAATGCATCATACCATGAATCTCCACACGCCCTCTCACTAGAAGTCCCATGTTAGCCTCATAGCCTTCTTCTAGCTTGGCTTGGTGGAGATGCGAGTTTTCCCCACCCC
>SZWC01005602.1:69141-88577 GCA_023375785.1 Penium margaritaceum
CGGCTGGAGGAGAAGTCCATGCCCTGATCGTCGAGCGTAGTGACAGACAACAGACTCAGCTCAAGCGATGGAACGTACAGGACGTGAGGCAAGAACAGTTCCCCCCCAGGGCCAACAAAGCGGACAACACCAACACCCCGTATAGGCAACAGCTGACCAGAGCCGGTGCGGACAAAACGGATAGCGCCAACGGGTCCAAGGGAGACAAAGGACGCACGCGACGAGGTCATGTGGTGAGTGGCGCCGGAGTCAAGGATCCAGAAGCCCCCGGACGCACAAACAAGGGTGGGGTCACGACTCACAGCAGCAACATCAACATGCGGGACGAGACGCTGACCACACGCAGCAAGACAACGAGGTAAACAAAGAGATTGCCATTCTTCAATCCACGGCACATCATCAGGGGGACACCCAAGAACATGACCGGATGTCGGACCACGTAACGCCCCATCGACAGCACACGCAAGAGGCTCTGGCCCAGAGCTGTCACTCTCACCTCCCTGATCACGAAGGTGGCGCTGATGGATGGCGTGGTAGAGAGCAGCGTCCAAATGGCGCGCATCCTCTGGAGGGCCAGGAGTGATGACGACCCCGAAGGACGCGCGACGAGAAGAGTAGGGCAAGGGCGCCCAGGAAGGAGCAGCATATGCACTGGAGTGTGGGCCGTAGAAGACTGGCCCACCATACCCTGGAGGCCACCCCGAGGGCTAAGGAACAGGGGATGGTGCAGCTGCGGTGTGGTAGAGAGCTGCCTCAGAGGGGGAAGAGTGGTGGCGGGGTGGTGATGGCGGGGGTGTGATCCGAGAGGGGGCTGTTGGGGCGCCAGAACTAACGGAGGAGCGCGTCCAGTGAGCACGCATGGCCGAGGCCAGGCGCTCGTTGTCGGGCGGTGCCGGGCACTTCGGTGCAGAATGACCAGTGGCCCCATAGTTCCAGAACGTGACAGTGCTGGAGGTGGAGGAAGAGGAGGGTGTGCTGCTGATGGTGGAGTTGGTGGCTTTACCTTTGCCGCGGCCTGATTGCCCGCCAGGGCCAGCTGCAGAAGTTCCTTTGCCCTGTCCACCACCTTTGCCCCGACCCCCCCTACCACTCCCTTGGTGTGCAAGGGACAAGGCCGGAGAGGTGGGTGAAGGGGAGGAAGAGGAAGATGAGGTAGAGGGAAGAGCTGTGGTTTTGGCGGCAATGGCAGCGCGATGAATGCGTTTGTTCTGGAGGGCACTCCACTAGTCAGTGAGGCGTTGGGAGGTGAACTCCCAAAGGACACCAATGCTCGACGGCGAGTCAGCGGGCACATGTTCAGCAGTAAGACGCTCAAGCTCGGAGGCTTTCACCTCCCTGAAGATGTCGGACAGCTCGGGGATGAGGCCGTTGACTATGGACAGAACGGCTGAAAGCTGTCCAAGGGCAGCTTTGCCGAGGTCCTTTAGCAGACGTAGACTGCGAGCCCAATAGGCGTCTGCAGTCTCATCAGTACGCATGGACAGAGTGTTGAACTGGACGGTCAGCACACTCTTTACAGCGTGACCAGTGACAGTGGTGCGACGCTTGATGAGTGCGTAGGCACCGACAGAGTCAGCGGGTGTGTGACGCGCAGTGTCAGCATTGTAGGACCCGATCTCATCAGTGAGATCAACGGGGCCAGCGCGAATGAGTGCACGGACAGCGCGCGCAGACTCAGCATCGGTGGGAACAAAAGGGGGTTGAGCAGCGAGATTAGGTAGGTGGTAGTATTCCCAAAGCTGCTCGCCTTGCGCCCAAGCGCTGAAGCGAACCTCCCAAGACGTGAAAGAGAGATTAGAGGTGAAGTGAGGTGGTGTGGAGTCAAAGTCTGGCTTGCGGTACGCAGGCTGCACGAGGGCTGTAGTAGCGGCTGCGCCTACAGCGGCTGTAGCTGCAACGAGATCAGACCGCTGAGAGCCTGTGCTGGTGGATGCGAAAGCGGGGTTGGGACAACAGCGATATCAGCAGCAGTAGAAAGTGCAGGCGTGGCGTGCAAGACAGGCTGCAGCAGGTTGAGGACAAGGTCGGCGATGTGATCTGCATATGTGTCTTGATCGCCCTGCTCGACGCGCACATTGTCTTCAGTGGCACGCTGTGCAGTGAGAGCTGCTTGGAGAGCTGCGCGCTCTTTGCGTAGCTCTTCCTGTAGTGCCGCATAGTGATCGTCGTCAATAGGCATGACGTGGAAAGCAAGAGGCGGACAAGATTTTTCGGGCAGAGTTTCCCCTTACCCCAGTGGGCGTGGAAAGATAAGAGGGGGTCTGTAGTGGTAATGCTGCACAGTCAAAGGAAGGAAAGTGCAAGCAGACACAGAGTAGAAGAAGAGAAGGCAAGCAAGCTCCAAGTGGTGGGAGAGAGGTTGCTCACCCAGCCTAGCAGTGTAGAATAAACAAGGGGGACTGTGCTGCGGCCGCTGATGCTGCAATGAGTGCCACAGAAGAGGAAGCGGAGACGATGAAGCAGGAAATTCCAGTGAGCGCTGCACCAGTGAGAGCTCAGATGGCCGCCGCAGCTGTGACCAAGAGGCGGACCTAAGGGCCGACGGGTGAGGATGCTCCAGCAGTCGACACTTGAGCGGTAGAGTCATGAATGGACGTGACCGCACTGGAGAGTGACGTGGCAGCTGAAGCTGCTGTGGATGCAATGGAGTCACCTGCAGCTGCAATCTGAGTGGCGATGTTGACAGTGGCTGCAGCAAGGGGACCCTGATCAATAGCTGTGGCAGTGTAAGTGTCAATCGCCCGCCCCGCTATGGTGGCAGCAGGGGCACGTGCCGCACGGGCTGTGGCAGCAAAAGTGGACGCAGCAGCCGAGCTAGAGACAAGAGCGGCCTCCAGCACCGAGAAGGTGTCAGAGGAAACAGGGACGGGTGCCGCTGACTGTGACGCTGCTGGTGAGGCAGTGCAAAAGGAGGAATCCTCTGTCCGCTGTCTAACTGTTGCTTCTACAGTTGGTGCTGCCCCAGAGTGGACGGCACGAAGACGAAGACTCTGTTGACGGGTTTTACGAGCAATAGGTGAGCTTACAGGTGATGCAGGACAACGTTGCTCATGTGGTGGCCCCATGGCTGGTGCGTTCTGCACTGTTGGAGAGTCGTCGAAGGCGGACTGGCAGTAGGTTGCGTACTCCGCGGCGTCGGCAAGCGCAAGGTGCTCCGCGGGATCGAAGTCCTCCCCCTGGGTAGTAGCCGGGGCTGAAACACCGGCTGCGACGGGCCCACTCGCACCTCTCCTCCTCCTCGTAGCGCACGAGTATCTCGGCAGTGCGTGCTTCCTCGTGCCAACCCCTTGGTGACGTGGGATAGGCTCAGACTCCGGTGGTGAAGCCAGGGTGGTACTTCACGCTGCAGATGCGGCTGCCGATGTGGCTGTGAGGGTAGTGAGGTACCGACGATAGGAGTGCCCGGCGCGAGAATGCACGCGGGCTCAGTGGCGACTCCGAGATGCGGAGCCGGGAAACAGGCTGCAGCAGTGGGAGAGGCGGGAGGCCTGAACCCACAGGAATCATCAAGGAGCTGCTGCTGCGGGGAGGCGTGAAGAGGCCGAGAGGAGTGCCCGACGCAAGAATGTACGCGGGCTCAGTGGAGACTCCGAGATGCGGAGCCGGAGAAGCAGGGCCGCAGCAGTGAGAGGGGCGAGAGGCCTGAACCCACGTAGACAGAAGTCGTCAAGGAGCTGCTGCTGCGGGGAGGAGGGAAGAGTCTGCAAGGATACGAGAGTGAAGTGTGGGGTTCGGGATTAGAGTGAGCAGCACCCTTAGCCTAGAGAGGTGGCGGTAGGGTGGTGCTGTTGTGAGGCATCACATGGGGTGGTACCACGGGCCGAGGGCGTGAGGCATGAGTGCCGACGATGAGACGTCGATGCACTCCCTCGGCGTCTCTATTCCACGGGTCCTGAATCGACAGAGCGGAGGGAGTCGTTCCTCCTGCTCTGATACCAGTAGGTAGCGGCAAGAGGTCGCTTTAAGCTCTCATACACACTAGTCTAGGAAAGAGAAGCATCCATGGCCAGGGTGGGGTGAGAGAGGTGAGAAACCTTGTTGAAAGGTCACGTAAGAAACAACAAATCTGAGAGTAACAAGCAAGCGAGGTCTTAGCCGCAGTTGACCGGGCCACCCACTCGAGTGACTCGAAGTGGGGCCCAGCCGCCACCCCGGGGTCAAACCTGACCAGTCGGCAAAAGGCCGCCGCGATTTCTCACACCTCAGAGCGACTGAGTGTGTGGCCCCGTAGGATCAGCAACCCGGGCAAGAACCAAACAACCTGCACAGCATGCATGAACATAATTCCAGAAACCACACCGACTATGAGTGTATGTGGTGCATGCATCACTTCAAGTAATTTCTCATGTTTCAGCCACCAAGTGGCTCACACTCAACCACTGAGAATTGCATGGTTCCACCACAGAAGGGCGTGAGCATGGCTGGGATCACTCCTGCTTTGCACCCGACCAGCCTTGCTTGGACCATGGCTTCAATGGTGTTCAGTCACCTGCAGTGAGCGAGTGANGGTCTTAGCCGCAGTTGACCGGGCCACCCACTCGAGTGACTCGAAGTGGGGCCCAGCCGCCACCCCGGGGTCAAACCTGACCAGTCGGCAAAAGGCCGCCGCGATTTCTCACACCTCAGAGCGACTGAGTGTGTGGCCCCGTAGGATCAGCAACCCGGGCAAGAACCAAACAACCTGCACAGCATGCATGAACATAATTCCAGAAACCACACCGACTATGAGTGTATGTGGTGCATGCATCACTTCAAGTAATTTCTCATGTTTCAGCCACCAAGTGGCTCACACTCAACCACTGAGAATTGCATGGTTCCACCACAGAAGGGCGTGAGCATGGCTGGGATCACTCCTGGTTTGCACCCAACCAGCTTTGTTTGGACCATGGCTTCAATGGTGTTCAGTCACCTGCAGTGAGCAAGTGAATGAGTGGGTGGAGACAAGAGGTCACTTGCGTGTGTGTCAAACACAAACACCCCCCCCCCTTCCCCAACCCCCCTTACTGCCCCTTTCCCCCCATTATCTCTTCCTTAACGGATGCCCCTTTCCTTCCCAACACTTACTTGCCTCTGCTGTTCGCAGAAAACAAATGGAGGCAAAAGTGTTGGTCTATGTGTCACAGACACGGCATGACCTGTGGCCTCACTGCACACTCACCGCACTGACGCAGGTGACTGATGCTGGAGGGACATCGACGCTGACGCCGCAGCTCAAGTGGTGGTGACTCATGGACGTGCAGAGTAGACGATCCAAAGCAACTCACAGGATTGAGAGTTCCCCCTACCATAGGATCTCACTACATTAATTCTTGGTGACCCTAGGATTCTTAGTGGCACTTGTTTGGAAGGGGGGGGATCGTGGCCGGGTTCTCACTGCCTGGACTTGGGTTTTCATACTGACAGGTTCATGCATGCGACAGGTCCAGGCTCGAGCCTCGCTTGGCAGGGGTGAGAGCAAGGATGGGCTCGCTGTTTGCCCGCTCGTCACCCCACCAATCGCTCGAAGCCCGTTCTTACCTCTGCTCCTTGTGACTCTCCTTTACTTCTGTGTTTTCTTCTCACCTTTGTCTCTGGAACTTCGTCCATGGTGTTGTGCTGTTCGTGGCACTATTCCTAGCCTGATCCATACTCCCCTCACACCAACATTCACTCTCTACTAGTATCAGAGCAGTGTGAGGGAGAGAGTGAGCCTCCTCTTGGCTCACCCTCGCGATCCTTGGTGACACCACTCTTGCAGCCGCCTACGCTTCCGCTGGCGCTCTAGCCTACCATCAGTAGCTTGGACTGCTGTCTCTACACGCAGGTGTACTAATCCACCTGCTTTAGCGGCTACTCTTGCTATTGATCACGTATGAATAGCCGTAGCAGCTATTTTGTCAATAACAGCTACAGCCGCGGCCAGATCGGCAGCGGCACCCAGAGCACTGACGTCAAGTGCTACAACAGCAGCTGAGGCAACCCCAGCTGCTGTGGCTGCGACTTGCAAGGCAGCCGCAACTCTCACAAGAGTGGGGCTGGCTGCATTGAACCAACCTGCTGCTGCTCATTTCACGTCCGATTGGTGATTTTGACATCGGCACTTGTGGGCGTACACTAGCCACCAATCTGCAGTGCCAACCACCAGACAGCTGCGGCAGCAACAACAACAGTAGCAAGAATAGCAAGAGCAGTAGTAGAAGCGGGTGCAGCAGCAACGCAGAGCAGTAATAGAGGTGGAACTGCAGCAGCACTCCCCAGTGCTGTAGCATCAGCATTAGCAACAGCAGCAGCAACAGCAGTGGCGGCTTCCCTCACTTCTTTGTCCCAAGCTGCAGCATCAGCAGGTGCAGACCCAGTTGTCGGGGCAGCAACAGCAGCATTAGCAAGAGCAGCAGTTACAACAGCAGCAGCAGCAGCAACAATGGAGAGCAGTAGCATAAGCGGTATTTCAGCAGCCCTCCCAAGTGCTGTAGCATTAGCAGCAGTGGCGAGCATCATTGCCGTCTGGCACCACCGCCATCTACACCTGGCAGCAGCTGCATCGCCAGTGGCTGCAACTAGCATTGGCAGCCGCAAGCAAAGGATCAGCCTACGGGTCGGTGGGAGCCGTGCCACTCTTGAGCGCGATAGCAGTAGTAGCAAGTTGGCTTGCAGTAGCATCCACCACCGCCGTGCACGTACCACTGCAGTGGTGCGGAGTGTCAAGCTGGCGTCCTCGGAGCTGACTGGTGCGGCATCCTCTGCTGAGCACCACATGCAGCGGCTGACGCGCCAGTCCTGTCAACAAAGAGACAACGTGTTCGCGACTGAGGACGCCCCATCTTCGTCGCGGAGTGCACCACAAAGTCCGGCAAGCCCCAATCACTTTGCTTCCTCTGGGGGGCCAAGTCGCTGCACAGAACTGCTCCGCTGTCTTTGTACTCCACTGTGCGTTGCAACACAGTAGAGCTTGTACAGAAGCTCACCCAAGTTGCTTGCGCTGTGATAGATGCCGTCGCTACAACTGCCGCCACATTTGCCGCAGCAGCCCGCACAGCACGCGCCCCTGCCTCAACGTCCGCGGGACGTGCCGCGGACTCATACACTGAAGCCGTAGTTGTAATTGGACCCATAGGTGCGGCAACGGCAGATATTGGGACGCAGTTAGCGGTAGCTGCAGCTGTTGTGGCCTCCTCGACAGCTTCTGTAGCCTCTACTGTATCTACAGCCGCCTTAGCCATTCGCAACTCCACAGCCGTTGCCGTTGCATCTGCTGCATCTGCACCCTCCGACATTACAATCCTCGGAGTAGCGGCCATCTCTACAACAGCAGTCCTAGCTACTGTGGGTGCTGCCTTCACCACAGGCGTTCTTGCCCTGGTGGTGCCAGCTGCTTCCCTCCTCTCTGTACTATGCGTTGCAGCTGCTTCCATTGTTGCACCCCTCCTTGCCTTTTTGTATAGCCCATCTTGCCCCTCGTGAGGTCTTGTGGTATCTTTCTCCCTCTCCTACCTGCACGCTGTCTCTCTCCTCTACTGTGGCTTGGTTGTGTGACTTGGGTTGGGTTGCCTTGCAGCACATCCAACGTGCCTAAGGCACTCCTAGTTTCCCACGCCCACTGGGGTAGGGTAAACTGTGTCGAATTTTTTTGGTAGGGGCCCTCCGTCGTCACCATGCCTGGTGACTTCGAGTCAGTCATTGCGACTCTTCAGCGCCAAGTGGCCCTCGCTGGCGAGGCTCAGTAGGAGGATGAGGACCGTCTCAAGCTCGCTGAGGACAATCGCGCCGCTTTTGATGATGAGGTCGCCACCATAGTGCTGAGTCGCCTTCCCACTGCGTCTGCCGCGACCAACCCCACCCCTTTTGTAGGCACCTCTTCTTCTTCTAGCATTGCCTCTGCTGTGCCCACTAGCAACACCTCTGCTGTTGCCACTCTTCCTGCGCCTCGCCAGCATCACTTCTTTTCTCAACCCCCTGCACTTACCTCAGGGCTCATCTTCTCCTCCTATGAGGTGCGTTTCAGCGCCTGGGCTCAAGGAGAGTAGTTGTGGGAGTACTACTCCCCCGCTGTTGTTCCTTTCATACCGCTTGCTGAGGAGTCCGCTTGGGCTGTCCACACTCTCATCGCCGCTGCCCCTGAGTCGCTAATTGATGATGTTGGAACCTACAATGCTAACCCTTTTGCCCTGCGCCCCGCTAACCCCATCGACGCATACGCCATGCTGCGTCACCGTACCACCATCATTGGACAAGCTGCTCAGAGTGCGCTTACAGTCCAATTCAACACGCTCCTCATGCGTGCTGATGAGACCGCTGATGCCCATTGGGCTCGCGGTCTCAAGCTCCTTCATGAGCTTGACGGCGCAGCACCTGGCCAGCTCTCTGCCGTTCTGACCATGGTCAACGGCCTCATTCCTGAGCTGTCCGATCTCCTTCGTGATATCAAAGCTGATGAGCTGCAGCGCCTTGCCTCACAGCCGGTCCCGCCCAGGTCGCCACCTAGAGTTGGTGCTCTCTGGGACTTTACGTCCGAGCGTCTTGCTGCCTGGTGGACTAGTTTTCAGAACAAGCGCCTCCATCGTTCTTCCATCATGGGTGTTGCTGCGTTCACCACTGTGGCTGCACCCTCCTCCTCTTCCACTGCATCTTCCCTGGCCTCCGCTGCCTCTTCCTCTTCCCCTCTTGCCTGTGCCCTCGCTTCCCAGGGTCGTGGCAAGGGCAAGGGAAAGGGGAAGGGCAAGGGTAAGAACAAGGGTGCTGCCGCTTCCTCGCGTGTCCCGGGCGCAGTCGTGTATTGGAACTGTGGCTCTACTGAGCACTCTGCTCGTACTTGATCTGCTCCTCCGGACGACCTCCGCCTTGCCCGGGCCATGCGCGCTCACTGGGCTCGCACCTCTTGCTCCTCCTCTGCACCCCCGCCATCTGGCTCTAGTGGCCCATCGCGTTCCTCCGCCCCACCTCTGGCTCAGGCTCACGCTTCCTCCGGTGTGCCTTATCTTCCTTCTCCTGGCTCCTACCCTTGGGGCTGGCCACCTCCTTACGGGGCCCCTGCGTATGCTGGTCCCCCATCTTCTGCCTACACCGCTCCACCGTGGTTCCCGTCTTCCTCTGGCGCGTCTACACCAGCTCTGCCGGCGTCTGTGGATGGTGATCGCAGTGATCGAGAGCGCCACCTTGAACATTCCCTCCTTCAGCTCCTCTGCCTTCGCGATCAGGGAGGTGAGGGTGTTGCATCACTGGCCATAGGTCTTGTGTGTCAGACTGATAGTGCTCTTCGTCGGGATCCTTCTGGTCACGTTCTGGGTGCCTTGTGCGAGTGTGTTCCGTGGATTGAACATTGGCAGTCGGAATTCCTTCCTTGTTGTCTCTCCCTTCGTACCTTGTCTCCGTCCTCCGTTGGCACTGTCGCCACGTCCAGTGTGCTTCCCTCTGTGCGTGTATCCAGTGGCCTCTGGGTCCTTGACTCCGGGGTGACCCACCACATGACATCCGTGCGGTCCTTGTTAATCTCGTTAGGTCCCGTCGGTTCTTTCCGCTTTGGATGTACTGGGTGTGGTCAGTTGCTGCCGGTTCAGTGTGTGGGCGTCGTGCGCTTTGTTGGACCCAGTGGTGCTTTGTACGTGCCTAACATCCTGTATGTGCCTTCGCAGCTGAGCCTGTTGTGTGTGTCGTCCCTGGATGATCAAGGTATGGACTTCACTGCTGGCCGTGGCGTTGGCACTGTCTCTCTTTGTTCCTCCCAACGTGTTGTTCTCCGTGGTTTAAAGTGCGGCAACCTCTACCGTGTTCCCTTGCACGCCCCCTCCGCTCCTGTCGTCAACGTTGCCCTTGCTCACGTTGCACACTCGCTGGCTCCTGACCTCGTCCGTCTCTTGCATCGTCGTCTTCGTCATGTCCACACTGATGACATTCATAGCATGCTTTTTCTCCAGCCTGCTCTCGGCCTCTCTTCCTCTACCTTCCCTGTCCCTTGCCCTCCTGATTGTCTTGACTATGCGCAAGGGAAGATGCATCGCTCTCCCTTCTCTCCCTCCGAGTCTCACTCTTCATATCCTCTTGATCGTGTTCATGCGGATATCATGGGGCCTCTGCCTCATGACCTCCTTGGTGACGTGGGTCGCTACGTCTTATGTCTTACCGATGAATTTTCTCGCTTTTGCTGGGTGTTCACGCTCCGTCAGAAGAGTGATGTTTGTTCTGTCGTTGAGTCATGGCTTGTTCAGGCTGAGCATGCCTATCAACGGTTGTTCCGCATCTTCCGCAGTGATCGTGGTGACAAATTCTGTGGTCCCACCGCTCGTTTCCTCGAGTCTTGTGGGGTGTGTCTGGAGACGTGAGCTCCGTACATACCTCAACAAAACGGTATCTCTGAGCACTGGAACCGGATGCTTGCCGACGGTGTCTGTACGCTCCTGTCTGAGTAAGGTCTCCCGCCCCTCTTTGCCTTAGAAGCTATGTGCTACATGACGTGGGTATGGAACCGTGTTCCCCACGGTCCCCTCCCCCGTATTGTCACCCCGTTTGAGCATTGGTATGGTCACCGAGCCGACCTTCGTCTGGCTAGAGTCTGGGGTAGTATCACTTCTATCTGGCTGCCCAAAGATCTCCGTGACGGGAAACTTTCCCCTCGTGGTCGTCTGTCCCCCTTTTTCGGGGTGTCCGCATAGTCCAAAGCGTGGCATTTCTGGGACCCTGTCCGCCAACGTGTCGTCGAGTCTCGTGACGCCTTGTTTTTTGAGTCAGTCTTCCTTCGAGATCTCGGTCGCCTGTCCCCTGACTCCTCCCTCCTGCCCCTCTCTTGGCTGAGGGGGGATGTCGGTCCTACCTCTCCGGCAGTCCCTGTTGCCGCACCGCAACTCTCACCCTCGTTACAGTCCTCGTCGTCCGGGCCTGTCCCCACCTCCTCTGCGTCCTCTTCCTCTGACGTATCACCTTCGTCCGGTTCCTCCGATGTACCGTCCTCACCGGTTGCTGACTCGTCCCAGTCTGCCTCCTCTCCCGTTGTGTTGTCCAGCGCAGTCACACCTCCGGCTGCCACTTCACTTGCGACCTCTCCCGTTCGGGTGTCTGACCCGCCTCCGCATGCCACCACTGGTACTGCTCCTTTCTCACCCTTCGTCCAGGGGGGGCGTCTTCATGCGCTCCCAAACCGTTCTAGCACTTCCACTACCTCAGCACACCTTCCTCAGTCCCAGACGACACACTCCCCTGCTCACCCTACCGGCATGGACGCGCTGGGCTTGGCTACTGGGGTCGTCTACCCTAGTTCCGCCCTTGGCCACGCGCTCCTCGGCTCAGAGCAAGCTGCTATCTTGAGTACCGTGGCCGAGTGTCATGCCACGTCGGCCACCACTGTCTTGCCCCCAAGCGGATTACGGTGCGCCAAGCACGTACAACCTCCGATGCACAACAGTGGGAGGCTGCAATGCATGCTGAGCTCTATGCCCTTAGTGATCTTGCGGTGTATGCGCTTGTTGATCTGCCACCTGTGCGCAAAGCCATCAATGCTCGTTAGGTCTTTCGGCGCAAGTACAAGTCCAATGGTGCACTTGACAAGTACAGAGCGCGCCTCACGGCTAAGGGGTTTTCCCAGGTCCCAGGCATCGACTTTGACGAGACGTTTGCACCAGTCGGGTGATACACCACAGCTCGAGCAATGTTGAGTCTTGTGGCCCACCGTGATTGGGAGCTGGAGCAGATGGATGTGAACAATGAGTTCCTCCACGGACAGTTGGATGAGGAGATTTACATGGTCCAGCCACCCGGCTTCTCTGATGGCACTGACTGAGTCTGGCAACTGCGGAAGGCTCTCTATGGTCTGAAGCAGCCGCCTCGGTGCTGGAATCAAGAAATCACCTCCACTCTTGAAAAGGGAGGCTACCGACGCAGTACGGCAGATCCTTCTCTCTTTGTCACTCCACCCTTTGTCCCCTTCGTTGCCATTCTCATCTACGTGGACGATCTGCTGATAGCGTTGCCTAGCCAAGCAGTTGTCAAGTCTGTGAAGGCGCTTTTGTAGTAAACGTACAAGATGAAAGACTTAGGGCCAGCCCGCGTCTTCTTGGGCATGGAGCTTGAACGCGATCGTTCTTGTCGCACACTTCATGTCCACTAGGCTACGTATGTTCGTAGCCTGGGGGAGCCCTTCGCCCCCCTGCTTGAGTCCACTCCCACAGCGTCGGCACCCATGACCCCAGCTGGGTAAAGGGTGTTGAAGACACTAGATGTGTCTAAGCTGGGAGAGGCAATCAACGTGACAGACCAGCTTCGCATCATTGGGTCACTGATGTATGTGGCTACGACCACCAAGGCAAACGTTGCTTTCTCCGTGAACTTCCTTGCTTAGTTCTCACAGATGCCTCGAGCACGTCACATGGAGGCTGCTCTTCGCGTTGTCAGGTATGCCCTTTCCACCGCTCGCACCGGCCTGTGCTATCGAGCACAGCCGTCACTTGTCATGGGTGGATACACAGACATCGATCGGGCACATGACACGGACGCTCGCAGCCGTACAGGCTACATCTTCCTCGTTGGAGGGACCGCGGTGTCATGAAAGAGTGTTAAGCAGGATTGCGTTGCATGCAGCTCAAGTGAGGCTGAGTATGTTGCACTGGGTTCAGGCACCTACGAGAGTGTGTGGCTATGGCGTTTGATTCAGCAACTTCACGTCCCCATCCGTATCATCACGTTGCGCTGTGACAGCCAGAGCACTAAGACCATTGCAGAGCACGATGGCATGCAGCATACACGCACGAAACACATCAATATTGAGTATCATTTTGTGCGTGAGCGCATTGTTGCAGGTGATGTCCAGATTGTCTGGGTCGACACACGACAGCAGAGAGCTGACTTCCTCACGAAGGCACTCAACAGCAATGTTTTCAAGGCAGCTGTGCACGCTGTTGCGTTGTTATGTCCACATGGTGATCCTCGGTGAATGGTTGTCCCTTGTGTGTGTACAATCGTATGTCACGCCTTGTGACGCTCGTGTTTGGATGTTAGTTTGTGTCGTGTGCGTCGGCTATGGGTCATGGGGGAGTGTTGGATTATGTGTCACAGACACGTTGTGACCTCTGGCCTCGCTGCACACTCACCGCACTGACACAGGTGACTGATGCTGAAGGGACATTGGTGCTGACACCGTAGCTCAAGTGGTGGTGACTCATGGACGTGCAGAGTAGACGATCCAGAGCAACTCACAGGATTGAGAGTTCCCCCTACCATAGGATCTCACAACATTAATTCTTGGTGACACAAGGATTCCTAGTGGCACTTGTTTGGAAGGGGGGAGATCGTGGCCGGGTTCTCACCGCCTGGACTTGGATTTTCTTGCTGACAGGTTAATGCATGCGACAGGTCCAGGCTTGAGCCTTGCTTGGCAGGGGTGAGATCGAGGATGGGCTCGCTGTTCGGCCGCTCGTCACCCCACCAGCCACTCAAAGCCCGTTCTTACCTCTGCTTCTTGTGACTCTCCTATTCTTCTTCATTTTCTTCTCACTTTTGTCTCTGGAACTCCGTCCATGGTGTTGTGCTGTTTGTGGCACTATTCCTAACCTGATCCACACTCCTCTCACACCAGCATTCACTCTCTAGAAAAAGTTGTACATAATAGTTGCGTTCCCTTCTCCCTCACTCCCTCACTCCCTCCTCCCTCCTCACTCAGTGTCTTCCTAACCATGCCTTTAGGGTTTTCATCTGAAACCAATTCACCGTACCCTCTCCTTCCCATTTTGAGTTTCTACAAACTCGAAATTCAACCTAGGAGGAGGCGTGATTGTGGATTTTGGTCCACAAAATGAACATTTTCCGAGCACGTGGAGACAGAAAAACTATGCAGCAAGTTGGGGCAGCAGCGTTGTTGATGCAGCGTACGGGCTTCCATGCTCGTTGCTTAAGTCTGCTGCCCCCTCAGTCTGCTGCTCTAGAGATTAAGTCTGGAAGCTCTGAGTTTCTTACTCAGAAACGCGCACGCCAGTGTTAGTGCCAGAAAGCAGCTGAAAACTGAAAGTGACTGATTAGGAATGAAGAATGAGGAACAATGGGAGACCCCTCTAAGTTATAGCTGCCCCCCACTAGTGTAGAACTTGTTACTCAGCTAACCAGCCAATCAGAAAATGGTCCTAGACCTATTTTCTGGCGGGCAGGGTTTTCTCGGTGAGCCCTGTGAGACGCCCGACAGTCCAAAACCCGAGCGTCGTCCGTTTTGCTTGAAAACTAGACCATACCATAATACCAACGCTGCAAACGTAGTCGTGCAGTGAGAGTCAGCTAGAAAAACAGCAACAAAGAGTTATGGCTGCACAAATCGAGGCAGTGCCTATGGTGGTCCATGATACCAAACAATGCCACGTAGCAAGAGACATGGATCCTAGGCAGAGCAGGATGCTGCAGACACAATGGCACAATGAGAACAGCGTTGGGTGCATGCAAACAGCATTTGCAGTGGTAGTGACCGACGGCAGCTGGACCGCCAAGGAGGCCTGTCGATGGAGCTGAGAATATTGCCGGAGGGAGGAGGCTCCAGCGAGCTGCGAGTAGGCCTCGGCGCGCGTCGGCTCCACCGGACGACAGTCCAGCAGCGTCAAGTCTCGCCATCAGTCATCTATATGCCGATGTACACAAGCCAGGAGGACACAACGGAGCACACTGAGAGATGCGCAAAAACCAACACTCCCCCATGACTCACAGGCGTAGTGCACATGTGCAGGCCGAGACACTGTCAACAACCTGACTCTCCTAGGGCACATAGAGACACAAGCAGGCATAAAGAGAGCCACTCACGGATGCACGCCAACCGAACTCACAACCTTCTTGAACGAGTCACGCTTTAGTTCCTTGGTCAAGAAGTCAGCCAGCTGCCGTGCTGTCTCAACCCACACAATGTTGATGTTTCCGTCATGCAACAAAAAATGCACATAATGATACTGAACATAGATGTGCTTTGTGTGTGTGATATGCACACCGTCATTGTCGGCGATGGCCATGGCACTCTCATTGTCACAATGCAATGTGATGGATGCGACACACTGACACAACTCGGACAACAGATGATGCAACCACACACTCTCACAAGCGCCTGAGCCAAGGGTCATGTACTCAACCTTGGCAGTGCTATGTGCAATGCACCCCTGGCAGTGCTACGTGCAATGAACATTAGTGACCCGATGACTGGCAGATATGTGGTCACGTCAACTGGCTCTCCCACAACGGCTGGGTCAAGACTCTTCAGCTGCACCTGACCATCATGTGACACAGGTGAAGATGCACTAGGCACAAGGGGCAGGTCCTCGGCGAAGCGAGTGGATTGGGTCTGAACATAGGCAGCCTAGTGGACATGCAGGATGCCCTGGGAGCGATCATGCTCGAGCTCCATTCCCACGAAGACTGGGACAGACCCAAGGTCCTTCATCTGGTAGGCGGTGTGCAGCAGGTCCTTGACACGCTGGATGGCAACCATGTCAGGAGACGCAATAGGGAGATCGTCAACGTAGACCAGGACAGTGGCAAGGGTCTGGCCTTGTGGGCTGACGAACAATGCGAGGTCAGCGGTACTGCGTTGAAGGTCGCCGCGAAGGAAGGTACTGCTCATCTCCTGGTTCTAGCACCGAGGCAATTGCTTCAGGCCGTATAAGGCCTTTCGTAGCCGCCAAACTCTCCCGGTGCCGTTGTTGAAGCTTGGAGGTTGCACCATGTAGAGCTCCTCATCCTCCAATGAACCATGGAAGAAGGCGTTGCTCACATCCATCTGATCAGCTCCCACCCATGCTGGGAAACCAGACTAAAGAGCGCGTGGCTCATGGAGAACCGGCCAACTGGAGCAAAGATCTTGTCGTAGTCGACCCTAGGTACCTGAGAAAACCCCTTGGCTGTGAGGCGGGCCTTATAATTGTCCAAGGACCCGTTGAGCTTCCATTTGCGCCAAAAGACCCACTTGGCACCGATGGCCTTCCGACCTAGAGGGAGGTCGACGAGGTCATACACGTGGTGCTGCCGAATAGCAACAAGCTCGTCAGCGTAGGTAGCATGTGAGTGTGTGGCCTCACAAGAGGCACGAGCCTTGCGCAGGTTGGCTCGGTCCTCTGGGCGTGCTGCGGAGCGGACTGAGAGAGTGTGTGCTTCTCGAGCTCCAAGTGGGATGCGTGCGAGTGTAGCCATGATAGCATGCCGATGCTCGTGATGAAGCAGAGCATAGCCCAGTGCAAAGCCAGGGTGAATGTCTGCAATGATGGCCGAAGTGGTCAAGCTGAGGGCCTTGGTACCAGGGTCCCCACTCACGACCGTGGGAGTGGAAGAGACATGTGGAGCGACAGGGGGCCGAGACGCCACAGGGCAAGGTGTTGCGGTCTGCACGCTCACTAATGGCCTAGGTCGGATCCTGCCGTCTGGGCCACGCGTGTAGCGTGGTAGGACAAGAGATGGCCCCGATTTTGAAAGGTCGACAGAGGCGGACGAGGCTGCTAGCCCGGAGGGACCAGCGGACACGACTAGGGCAGTTGTTCCGGAGGGGCAAGCAGACGCGACTGGGGCCACCGGCCCTGAGGGGCCAGCGGGTGCGACTGGGGCAACTGGCCCGGATGGACCGGTGGACGCAATTTGGACCCCCGGCCCAGATGGACCGGTGGACGTGACTGGGGCCGTCAGCCTGGAGGGACCGATGGACGCGTCCGGGACTACTGGCCCGGAGGGACCGGTGAACACGACCGACCAATGTAGACATATGTACTGCCTTTGACCAAAGAAATCCGCTGTGTGTGGTCAACGTTGACAACTCATCATACGAGTCACAAATGGGCAAAGGGGGAAACAATGGGTTGGGAACACTAGTTTTCAACTAGCAAGTACAAAGACCTTCAACAAATAGTGGCACGGTGTGGCTAGCCTGCACAATGACCAACCAAAGGATGAATACATCACTGACTATGACCAAAGAAGTCCTCTATGCGTGGTCAACATTGACAACTCATAATACGAGTCACAAATGGTCATAGAGAGAGACAGTGGTTTGGGAACCTTGTGTATCGACTAGAAAGGACAACAAACTTCAATACGTTGTGGCAAGGTGTGGCTACTATGCACACCGAACAACCAAACTAGGCATATGTCACTCATCATGACCAAAGAATTTCAGTATGGGTGGTCAACGTTCACAACCCGTGACACGAGTCACAAATGGTCAGAGGGGGCGACAATGGTTTTGGACTATTAGTTTTCAACTAGCAAGTACAACGACCTTCAATAAGTAGTAGCACGGTGTGGCTACCATGCACAATGACTGACCAAAGTAGGCATATGTACTGCATTTGACCAAAGAAATCCGCAGTGTGTGGTGAACGTTGACAACTCTTAATACGAGTCATAGATGGTCAGAGGGGGAAACAATGGTTTAGGAACACTAGGTATCAACTAGCAAGCACAGGGACCTTCAGTAAGTAGTAGCACGGTGTGGCTACCATGTACCATGACCAACCAAAGTAGGCATGTGTCACTGACCATGACCAAAGAATGTCACTTTATGTGGTCAACTTTGACAACTCATAACACGAGTCACAAATTGTCAGAGGGGGAAACAACGGTCTTTGAATACTAGTTATGGATTAGAAAGTACAAAGACCTTCAATATGTTGTGGCACACTGTGGCTACCATGCACATAAACCAACCAAAGTATGCATATGTCTATGACCATGACCAAAGAATCTCACTTCATGTGGTCAACGTTGACAACTCACAACAAGAGTCAGAAATAGTTGGAGGGGGTAACAATGGTTTGAGGACACTGGCTTTGAACTAGAAAGCACAAAGACCTTTAGTACGTAAACACTCGGCGTGGCAACCATGTATAGTGACAAACCAAAGAAGGCATATGCCACTAACCATGACCAAAAGAATTTCATAGTGTGTGGTCAACGTTGAATACACATAACATGAATCACAAATGGTCAGAGGGGGAGACAATGGGTTGGGAACACCAGTTATCAACTAGCAAGTACAAGGACCTTCAACAAGTAGTGGCACGGTGTGGCTAGCGTGCACAGTGACCAACCAAAGGATGCATACGTCACAGACTATGACCAAAGAAGTCCACAATGTGTTGTCAATATTGACAACTCATTCCACGAGTCACAAATGGTGAGAGGGTGAGACAATGGTTTGGGAACCCCATGTGTCGACTAGAGAGGACAAAGAACTTCAATACGTAGTGGCACGGTGTGGCTACTATGACAACTGAACAACCAAAGTAGGCATATGTCACTGCCGATGACCAAAGAATTTCAGTATGGATGGTCAATGTTCACAACCCATAACACGAGTTACAAATGGTCGGAGGGGGAAACAACGGTTTTGGAATATTAGTTTTCAACTACCAAGTACAACGACCTTCAAGAAGTAGAAGCACGGTGTGGCTACCATGCACAATGACCGACCAAAGCAGGCATATGTACTGCCTTTGACCAAAAAAATCCACTGTGTGTGGTCAACGTTGATAACTCATATTACGAGTCACAAATGGTAAGAGGGGAAGATAATGGTTTGGGAACACCAGGTATCAACTAGCAAGCACTCGGACCTTCAATAAGTAGCGGCACGGTTAGGCTACCATGCACAATGACCAACCAAAGTAGGCATGTGTCACTGACCATGACCAAAGAATGTCACTATGAGTGGTCAACTTTGCCAACTCATAACACGAGTCACAAATAGTCAAAGGGGGAAACAATGGTTTGTGAATACTAGTTATCGATTAGCAAGTACAAATATCTTCAATTTCTAGTGGCGCAGTGTAGCTACCATGTACAGTGACTAACCAAATTATGCATATGTCACTGACGAGTGGTTGCGAGTGGTTGTGAGTGGTTGCCAGTGGTTGCGAGTGGTTGCGAGTTGTTGCGAGTGGTTTCAAGTGGTTCCGAGTGGTTGCAAGTGGTTTCGAGTGGTTCCAAGTGATTGTGAGTGGTTGCGAGTGGTTTCGAGTGGTTGCGAGTGGTTACGAGTGGTTGCGAGTGGTTGCGAGTGGTTGCCATTGGTTGCGAGTAGTTGTAAGTGGTTGCGAGTGGTTCTGAGTGGTTGCGAGTGGTTGCGAGTGGTTACGCATGGTTGTGAGTGGTTGCAAGTGGTTGTGAGAGGTTGCAAGCGGTTGCAAGTGGTTGCAAGTGGTTGCGAGTGGTTGCGAGTAGTTGCGAGTGGTTACGAGTGGTTGCGAGTGGCTGCGAGTGATTGCGAGTGGTTGGGAGTGGTTGCAAGTGGTTGCGAGTGTTCGCAAGTGATTGCGAGTAGTTAAAAGTGATTGCGAGTGGTTGGGAGTGGTTGCGAGTGGTTGCGAATGGTTGCGACTGGTTGCAAGTAGTTGTGAGTGGTTTCGTGTTGTTGCGAGTGGGTGTGAGTGGTTGTGAGTGGTTGCGAGTGGTTGGGAGTGGGTGGGAGTGTTTGCGAGTTGTTTGCGAGTGGTTGCGAGTGGTTGCGAGTGGTTGCGAGTGGCTGC
>SZWC01005602.1:114034-124746 GCA_023375785.1 Penium margaritaceum
AGTGGTTGCGAGTGGTTGTGAGTGGTTGCGAGTGGTTGTGAGTGGATACGAGTGGTTGCGACTGGTTGCGAGTGGTTGCGAGTGGTCGCGAGTGGTTGCGAGTGGTTGCGAGTGGTTGCGAGTGGTTACGCGTGGTTGCGAATGGTTGCATGTTGTTGCGAGTGGTTGCGAGTGGTTTTGTGTGGTTGCTAGTGGTTGCGAGTGGCGGCAAGTGGTTACAAGTGGTTGCGAGTGGTTTCAAATAGTTGCGAGTGGTTGCGAGTGCTTGCGAGTGGTTACGAGTGGCTGCGAGTGGATGCGAATGGTTGCGAGTGGTTGCGAGTTGTTGCGAATGGTTGCGAGTGGTTACGAGTGGTTGCAAGTGGTTACGAGTTGTTGTGAGTGGTTTTGAATGGTTGGGAGTGGTTGATAGTGATTGCGAGTGATTGCAAGTGGTTGCGAGTGGTTGCCAATGGTTTTGAGTGGTTGCAAGTAGTTGCAAGTGGCTGCGAGTGGTTGCAAGTGGCTGCGATTGTTGGAAGTGGTTTTGAGTGGTTACGAGTGGTTGCGAGTGGTTGCGAGTGGTTACGATTGGTTGCGAGTGGTTGCGAGCGGTTGCGAGTGGTTGCAAGTGCTTACGAGTGGTTGCAAGTTGTTGCGAGTAGTTGTGAGTGGTAGCAAGTCGTTGCGACTGGTTGCCAGTGGCTGCGAGCAGTTCCAAGTGGTGGTGAGTGGTTGTGAGTGGTTGCAAGTGGTTGCGAGTGGGTGCAAAAGGTTGCGAGTTGTTACAAGTGGTTGCAAATGGTTGCGAGTGGTTGCGAGTGGTTGCGAGTGGTTGTAAGTTGTTGCGAGTGGTTGCGAGTGGTTGCGAGTGGCTGCGAGTGGTTGCGAGCGGTTGTGAGTGATTGCAAATGGTTGTGAGTATTTGCGAGTGGTTGCGACTGGTTACGAGTGGTTGCAGGTGACTGCGAGTGGTTGCGAGTGGTTGGGAGTGGTTATGCGTGTTTGGGATTGGTTGCGAGTGGTTGCGGGTGGTTGCGATTGGTTGCGAGTGGGTGCAAGCGGTTGTGAACGGATGCCAGTGGTTGTGAGTGATTGCAAGTGGTTGCAAGTGGTTGCGAGTGGGTGCAAAAGGTTGCGAGTTGTTACAAGTGGTTGCAAATGGTTGCGAGTGGTTGCGAGTGGTTGCGAGTGGTTGTAAGTTGTTGCGAGTGGTTGCGAGTGGTTGCGAGTGGCTGCGAGTGGTTGCGAGCGGTTGTGAGTGATTGCAAATGGTTGTGAGTATTTGCGAGTGGTTGCGACTGGTTACGAGTGGTTGTAGGTGACTGCAAGTGGTTGCGAGTGGTTGGAAGTGGTTGCAAGTGGTTGCGAGTGGATGCAAGTGATGGGGAGTAGTTGCAAGTGCTTGCGAGGGGTTGCGAGTGGTTGCGAGTAGTTTCGAGTGGTTGTCAGTGGTTGCGAGTGGTTGTGAGTGGTTGCTGGTGGTTGCGAGTGACTGCGAGTTGTGTGCGAGTGGTGGCGAGTGATTATGAGTGGTTGCGAGCGGTTGCAAGTGGTTGTGAGTGGAAGCAAGTGGTTGCGAGTGGCTGGGAGTGGTTATGCGTGTTTGGGATTGGTTGCGAGTGGTTGCGGGTGGTTGCGATTGGTTGCGAGTGGGTGCAAGCGGTTGTGAACGGATGCCAGTGGTTGTGAGTGGTTGCAAGTGGTTGCGAGTGACTGCGAGTGGGTTCGAGTGGTTGTGCGTGGTTGCAAGTGGTTGCGGGTGGTTGCGAGTGGTTATGAGTGGTTGTGAGTCGTTGCATGTCGTTGCGAGTTGTTGGGAGTGGTTGCGAGTGGTTGCGCGTGGTTGCGAGTGGTTGCAAGTGGTTGCGAGTAGTTGCGAGTGGTTGCAAGTGGTTGCGAGTAGTTGCGAGTGGTTGCAAGTGGTTGCGAGTAGTTGCGAGTGGTTGCAAGTGGTTGCGAGTAGTTGCGAGTGGTTGCAAGTGGTTGCGAGTAGTTGCGAGTGGTTGCAAGTGGTTGCGAGTAGTTGCGAGTGGTTGCAAGTGGTTGCGAGTAGTTGCGAGTGGTTGCAAGTGGTTGCGAGTAGTTGCGAGTGGTTGCAAGTGGTTGCGAGTAGTTGCGAGTGGTTGCAAGTGGTTGCGAGTAGTTGCGAGTGGTTGCAAGTGGTTGCGAGTAGTTGCGAGTGGTTGCAAGTGGTTGCGAGTAGTTGCGAGTGGTTGCAAGTGGTTGCGAGTAGTTGCGAGTGGTTGCAAGTGGTTGCGAGTAGTTGCGAGTGGTTGCAAGTGGTTGCGAGTAGTTGCGAGTGGTTGCAAGTGGTTGCGAGTAGTTGCGAGTGGTTGCAAGTGGTTGCGAGTAGTTGCGAGTGGTTGCAAGTGGTTGCGAGTAGTTGCGAGTGGTTGCAAGTGGTTGCGAGTAGTTGCGAGTGGTTGCAAGTGGTTGCGAGTAGTTGCGAGTGGTTGCAAGTGGTTGCGAGTAGTTGCGAGTGGTTGCAAGTGGTTGCGAGTAGTTGCGAGTGGTTGCAAGTGGTTGCGAGTAGTTGCGAGTGGTTGCAAGTGGTTGCGAGTAGTTGCGAGTGGTTGCAAGTGGTTGCGAGTAGTTGCGAGTGGTTGCAAGTGGTTGCGAGTAGTTGCGAGTGGTTGCAAGTGGTTGCGAGTAGTTGCGAGTGGTTGCAAGTGGTTGCGAGTAGTTGCGAGTGGTTGCAAGTGGTTGCGAGTAGTTGCGAGTGGTTGCAAGTGGTTGCGAGTAGTTGCGAGTGGTTGCAAGTGGTTGCGAGTAGTTGCGAGTGGTTGCAAGTGGTTGCGAGTAGTTGCGAGTGGTTGCAAGTGGTTGCGAGTAGTTGCGAGTGGTTGCAAGTGGTTGCGAGTAGTTGCGAGTGGTTGCAAGTGGTTGCGAGTAGTTGCGAGTGGTTGCAAGTGGTTGCGAGTAGTTGCGAGTGGTTGCAAGTGGTTGCGAGTAGTTGCGAGTGGTTGCAAGTGGTTGCGAGTAGTTGCGAGTGGTTGCAAGTGGTTGCGAGTAGTTGCGAGTGGTTGCAAGTGGTTGCGAGTAGTTGCGAGTGGTTGCAAGTGGTTGCGAGTAGTTGCGAGTGGTTGCAAGTGGTTGCGAGTAGTTGCGAGTGGTTGCAAGTGGTTGCGAGTAGTTGCGAGTGGTTGCAAGTGGTTGCGAGTAGTTGCGAGTGGTTGCAAGTGGTTGCGAGTAGTTGCGAGTGGTTGCAAGTGGTTGCGAGTAGTTGCGAGTGGTTGCAAGTGGTTGCGAGTAGTTGCGAGTGGTTGCAAGTGGTTGCGAGTAGTTGCGAGTGGTTGCAAGTGGTTGCGAGTAGTTGCGAGTGGTTGCAAGTGGTTGCGAGTAGTTGCGAGTGGTTGCAAGTGGTTGCGAGTAGTTGCGAGTGGTTGCAAGTGGTTGCGAGTAGTTGCGAGTGGTTGCAAGTGGTTGCGAGTAGTTGCGAGTGGTTGCAAGTGGTTGCGAGTAGTTGCGAGTGGTTGCAAGTGGTTGCGAGTAGTTGCGAGTGGTTGCAAGTGGTTGCGAGTAGTTGCGAGTGGTTGCAAGTGGTTGCGAGTAGTTGCGAGTGGTTGCAAGTGGTTGCGAGTAGTTGCGAGTGGTTGCAAGTGGTTGCGAGTAGTTGCGAGTGGTTGCAAGTGGTTGCGAGTAGTTGCGAGTGGTTGCAAGTGGTTGCGAGTAGTTGCGAGTGGTTGCAAGTGGTTGCGAGTAGTTGCGAGTGGTTGCAAGTGGTTGCGAGTAGTTGCGAGTGGTTGCAAGTGGTTGCGAGTAGTTGCGAGTGGTTGCAAGTGGTTGCGAGTAGTTGCGAGTGGTTGCAAGTGGTTGCGAGTAGTTGCGAGTGGTTGCAAGTGGTTGCGAGTAGTTGCGAGTGGTTGCAAGTGGTTGCGAGTAGTTGCGAGTGGTTGCAAGTGGTTGCGAGTAGTTGCGAGTGGTTGCAAGTGGTTGCGAGTAGTTGCGAGTGGTTGCAAGTGGTTGCGAGTAGTTGCGAGTGGTTGCAAGTGGTTGCGAGTAGTTGCGAGTGGTTGCAAGTGGTTGCGAGTAGTTGCGAGTGGTTGCAAGTGGTTGCGAGTAGTTGCGAGTGGTTGCAAGTGGTTGCGAGTAGTTGCGAGTGGTTGCAAGTGGTTGCGAGTAGTTGCGAGTGGTTGCAAGTGGTTGCGAGTAGTTGCGAGTGGTTGCAAGTGGTTGCGAGTAGTTGCGAGTGGTTGCAAGTGGTTGCGAGTAGTTGCGAGTGGTTGCAAGTGGTTGCGAGTAGTTGCGAGTGGTTGCAAGTGGTTGCGAGTAGTTGCGAGTGGTTGCAAGTGGTTGCGAGTAGTTGCGAGTGGTTGCAAGTGGTTGCGAGTAGTTGCGAGTGGTTGCAAGTGGTTGCGAGTAGTTGCGAGTGGTTGCAAGTGGTTGCGAGTAGTTGCGAGTGGTTGCAAGTGGTTGCGAGTAGTTGCGAGTGGTTGCAAGTGGTTGCGAGTAGTTGCGAGTGGTTGCAAGTGGTTGCGAGTAGTTGCGAGTGGTTGCAAGTGGTTGCGAGTAGTTGCGAGTGGTTGCAAGTGGTTGCGAGTAGTTGCGAGTGGTTGCAAGTGGTTGCGAGTGGTTGCGAGTGGTTACGCATGGTTGCGAGTGGTTAAAAGTGGTTTCAAGTGGTTGCGAGTGGCTGCAAGTGGTTGCAAGTGGTTGCGAGTGTTTGCGACTGGTTGCCAGTGGTTACGAGTGGTTGTGAGTGGCTCCGAGTGGTTTCGAGTATTTGGGAGTGGTTGCAAATGGTTGCGAGTGGTTGAAAGTGATTGCTAGTGGTTGCAAGTGGTTGTGAGTGGTTGCGGGTCGTTGCGAGTGGTTGCGAGTGGTTGCATGTGGTTGCGAGTGGTTGTGAGTGGTGGTGAGTAATTGTGAGTAGTTGCAAGTGGTTGCAAGTGGTTGCAAGTGGTTGCGACTGGTTGCAAGTGGTTGCGTGTCATTGTGAGTGGTTGTGAGTGGTTGTGAGTGGTTGCAAATGGTTGTGAGTGGTTGCGAGTGGGTATGATTGGTTGCGAGTGGTTGCGAGTGGTTTCCAGTGGTTGTGAGTGGTTTCCAGTGGTTGCGAGTGCTTGCAAGTGGGTGTGAGTGGTTGTGAGTGGTTGCGAGTGGTTGCGAGTGCTTGCAAGTGGGTGTGAGTGGTTGTGAGTGGTTGCGAGTGGTTGCGAGTGCTTGCAAGTGGGTGTGAGTGGTTGTGAGTGGTTGCGAGTGGTTGCGAGTGCTTGCAAGTGGGTGTGAGTGGTTGTGAGTGGTTGCGAGTGGTTGCGAGTGGTTGCCAGTGGTTGTGAGTGGTTTCCAGTGGTTGCGAGTGCTTGCAAGTGGGTGTGAGTGGTTGTGAGTGGTTGCGAGTGGTTGCGAGTGGTTGCGAGTGGTTGCGAGTTGTTGCGAGTAGTTGCGAGGGGTTGCTAGTGGTTGCGATTAGTTGTGATTGGTTGCGAGTGCTTGCGAGTGGTTGCAAGTGGTTAGGAGTGGTTGCGAGTGGTTACAAGTGGTTGCGAGTGGTTACGATTGGTTGCGAGTGGTTGCGATTGCTTGCGAATGGTTGTGAGTGGATGTGAGTGGTTGGAAGTGGTTGCGAGTGGTTTCGAGTGGTTTTGAGTGGTTACAAGTTTTTGCGAGTGGTTGTCAGTGGTTGCGAGTGGTTGGGATTGGTTGTAAGTGGTTTCAAGTGGTTGCAAGTGGTTGTGAGTGGTTGCGAGTGGTCACGAGTCGTTGCGAGAGGTTACAACTGGTTTTAAGTTGTCATGAGTGGTTGCGAGTGGTTGCGAGTGGTTGGAAGTGGTTGCAAGTGGTTGCGAGTGGTTGCAAGTGGTTGCGAGTGATTGCGACTGGTTGGGAGTGGTTGCGACTGGTTACGAGTGGTTGCAAGTGGTTACGAGTTGTTGCGATTGGTTGCAAGTGCTTGCGAGTGGTTGCAAGTGGTTGTGAGTGGTTGCGAGTGGTCACGAGTCGTTGCGAGAGGTTACAACTGGTTTTAAGTTGTCATGAGTGGTTGCGAGTGGTTGCGAGTGGTTGGAAGTGGTTGCAAGTGGTTGCGAGTGGTTGCAAGTGGTTGCGAGTGATTGCGACTGGTTGGGAGTGGTTGCGACTGGTTACGAGTGGTTGCAAGTGGTTACGAGTTGTTGCGATTGGTTGCAAGTGCTTGCGAGTGGTTGCAAGTGGTTGTGAGTGGTTGCGAGTGGTCACGAGTCGTTGCGAGAGGTTACAACTGGTTTTAAGTTGTCATGAGTGGTTGCGAGTGGTTGCGAGTGGTTGGAAGTGGTTGCAAGTGGTTGCGAGTGGTTGCAAGTGGTTGCGAGTGATTGCGACTGGTTGGGAGTGGTTGCGACTGGTTACGAGTGGTTGCAAGTGGTTACGAGTTGTTGCGATTGGTTGCAAGTGCTTGCGAGTGGTTGCAAGTGGTTGTGAGTGGTTGCGAGTGGTCACGAGTCGTTGCGAGAGGTTACAACTGGTTTTAAGTTGTCATGAGTGGTTGCGAGTGGTTGCGAGTGGTTGGAAGTGGTTGCAAGTGGTTGCGAGTGGTTGCAAGTGGTTGCGAGTGATTGCGACTGGTTGGGAGTGGTTGCGACTGGTTACGAGTGGTTGCAAGTGGTTACGAGTTGTTGCGATTGGTTGCAAGTGCTTGCGAGTGGTTGCAAGTGGTTGTGAGTGGTTGCGAGTGGTCACGAGTCGTTGCGAGAGGTTACAACTGGTTTTAAGTTGTCATGAGTGGTTGCGAGTGGTTGCGAGTGGTTGTAAGTGGTTGTGAGTGGTTGCGAGTGGTTGCAAGTGGTCGCAAGTTGTTGTGAGTGGTTGCAAGTGGCTGTAAGTGGCTGCGAGTGGTTATGATTGGTTCGAGTGGTTGCAAGTGGTTGTAAGTGGTTGTGAGTGGTTGTGAGTGGTTGTGAGTGGTTGCGAGTGCTTGCAAGTGGTTGTGATTGGTTGAAAGTGATTGCGAGTGGTTGCAAGTGGTTGTGAGTGAATGGGATTGGTTGCAAGTTGTTGCAAGTGGTTGCGAGTGGTTACGAGTGGTTGCAAGTGGCTGTGAGTGGCTGCAAGTGGTTGTGAGTGGTTGCAAGTGGATGCGAATGGTTGCGAGTGGTTGTGAGTGGTTGTGAGTCATTGCAATTTGTTGCGATTTGTTGGGAGTTGTTGGGAGTGGTTGCAAGTGGTTGCGCATGGTTGCGAGTGGTTGCAAGTGGTTGCGAGTTGTTGCAAGTTGTTGCGAGTGGTTGCAAGTGGTTGCGATTGGTTGCGTGTGGTTGCAAGTGATTCGAGTGGTTGCGAGTGGTTACGAGTGGTTATGAGTGGTTGCGAGTGGTTGCGAGTGGTTGCGAGTGATTGCGAGTGGTTGCAAGTGGTTGCGAGTGGGTGCGAGTGGTTGCGAGTGGTTGCGAGTGATTGCGAGTGGTTGCAAGTGGTTGCGAGTGGGTGCGAGTGGTTGCGAGTGGTTGCGAGTGATTGCGAGTGGTTGCAAGTGGTTGCGAGTGGGTGCGAGTGGTTGCGAGTGGTTGCGAGTGATTGCGAGTGGTTGCAAGTGGTTGCGAGTGGGTGCGAGTGGTTGCGAGTGGTTGCGAGTGATTGCGAGTGGTTGCAAGTGGTTGCGAGTGGTTGCGAGTGCTTGCAAGTGGTTGCGAGTGGTTGCAAGTGGTTGCGAGTGGTTGCGAGTGGTTGCGAGTGGCTGCAAGTGGTTGCCAGTGGTTGCGAGGGATTTTGTGTGATTGCTAGTGGTTGCGAGTGGTTGCGAGTGGTTGCAAGTGGTTGCGAGTGGTTGCAAATAGTTGCGAGTGGTTGCGAGTGCTTGCAAGTGGTTACGAGTGGCTGTGAGTGGATGCGAGTGGTCGCTAGTGGTTGCGAGTGGTTGCAAATGGTTGTGAGTTGTTGCGAGTGGTTGCAAGTGGTTGCGAGTGGTTGTGAGTTGTTTTGAGTGGTTGCGAATGGTTTAGAGTGATTGCAAGTGATTGCAAGTGGTTGCGAGTGGTTGCCCATGATTTTGAGTGGTTGCAAGTGGTTGCAAATGGCTGCGAGTAGTTGCAAGGGGATGCGAGTCATTGAAAGTTGTTCTGAGTGGTTGCGAGTGGTTGCAGGTTGTTACGAGTAGTTGCGAGTGGTTGCGAGTGGTTGCGAGTGGTTGCAAGTGCTTGCCAGTGGTTGCATGTGGTTGCGAGTGGTTGTGAGTGGTTGCGAGTCGTTGCGACTGGTTGCGATTGCTTGCCAGTGTTTGCGAGCAGTTGCGAGTGGTGGTGAGTAGTTGTGAGTTGTTGCAAGTGGTTGCGAGTGGATGCAAGTGGTTGCGAGTGGTTACAAGTGGTTGCAAGTCGTTGCGAGTGATTGCGAGTGGTTGTAAGTGGTTGCGAGTGGTTGCAAGCGGTTGCGAGTGGCTACGAGTGGTTGCGAGCGGTTGTGAATGATTGCAAATGGTTGTGAGTGGTTGCGAGTGGTTACGATTGGTTGCGAGTGGTTGCGAGTCGTTGCAAGTGGTCGTGAGTGGTTGTGAGTGGTTGCGAGTGGTTCTAAGTGGTTACGAGTGGGTCTGAGTGGTTGCGAGTGGTTGCGAGTGCTTGCCAGTGGTTGTGAGTGGTTGCGAGTGATTGCGAGTGGTTGTGAGAGGTTGCGAGTGGTTGCAATTGATTACGAGTGGTTGCGAGTGGTTGCGAGTGGTTGGGATTGGTTGCGAGTGGTTGCAAGTGGTTGTGAGTGGTTGCGAGTGGTTACGAGTGGTTGTGAATAGTTACGAGTGGTTGCAAGTGGTTCTGAGTGGTTATGAGTGGTTGCGAGTGGTTCTAAGTGGTTACGAGTGGGTCTGAGTGGTTGCGAGTGGTTGCGATTGGTTGCGAGTGGTTGCGAGTGATTACGCATGGTTGCAAGTGGTTGCAAGTGGTTGCGTGTGGTTGCGAGTGGTTGCAAGTGGTTGAGAGTGGTTGTGAGTGGTTGCGAGTGGTTACGAGTGGTTGCGAGTGGCTACGAGTAGCTACGGGTGGTTGGGAGTGGTTGCAAGTGGTTGCGAGTGATTGCAAGTGATTGCGAGTGGTTGCAAATGGTTGTGAGTGGTTGTGAGTCGCTGCGAGTGGTTGCGAGTGCTTGCGAGTGGTTGTTAGTGGTTGCGAGGGGTGGTGAGTGGTTCTGAGTTGTTGCAAGTGGTTGAGAGTGGTTGCAAGTGGTTGCAAGAGGTTGTAAGTGGTTGCAAGTGGTTGCGAGTGGTTGCGAGTGGTTGTGAGTGGTTGTGAGTGGTTGCAAATGGTTGTGAGTGGTTGCGAGTGGTTACGCTTGGTTGCGAGTGGTTGCGAGTGCTTGGAAGTGGTTGTTAGCGGTTGTGAGTTGTTGCGAGTTATTATGAGAGCTTGCAAGTGGTTGTGAGTTATTGTGAGTAGTTACGAGTGGTTTCGAGTACTTGCGAGTGGTTGTGAGTGGTTTCAAGTGGTTGCGGGTGGTTGCAAGTGGTTGCAAGTGGGCTGAAGTGGTTGTGAGTAGTTGCAAGTGGTTGCGAGTGGTTTCGAGTGATTGCGAGTGGTTGCGAGTGGTTGCGAGTAATTGGGAGTGGTTGTGAGTGGTTGCGAGTTGTTGCGAGTGGTTGCAAGTGGTTGGGAGTGCTGGCGAGTGGTTACAAGTGGTTGGGAGTGGTTACGACTGGTTGCGAGTGGTTGCGAGTGGTTGCGAGTGGTTGCGAGTGGTTGCGAGTGGTTGTGAGTGGTTGTGAGTGGTTGCGAGTGGTTGCGAGTGGTTGCGAGTGGTTGCGAGTGGTTGCGAGTGGTTGCGAGTGGTTGTGAGTGGTTGTGAGTGGGTGGGAGTCGTTGCGAATGATTACTAGTGGTTGCAAGTGGTTACGAGTGGTTGTGAGTGGCTGCGAGTGGTTGCGAGTGGTTGCAAGTGGTTTTAATTGGTTGCAAGTGATTGTGAGTGGTTGTGAGTGGTTACGAGTGGTTGGGAGTTGTTATGAGTGGTTGCGAGTTGTTGTGAGTGGTTGCGAGTGGTTGCAAGTGGTTGTAAGTGGTTGCGAGTCGTTCCAAGTGGTTGCGAGTGGTTGCGAGTGGTTACGCATGCTTGCAAGTGGATGCAAGTGGTTGCCAGTGGTTGCAAGTGGTTGCATGTGGTTGCAAGTGGTTGCGAGTGGTTGCGAGTGGTTGCGAGTGGTTACGCGTGCTTGCAAGTGGATGCAAGTGGTTGCGAGTGGTTGCAAGTGGTTACGAGTGGTTGTGAGTGGTTGCGAGTGGTTGCGAGTGGTTGCGAGTGGTTGCAAGTGGTTGCAAGTGGTTGCGAGTGGTTACGAGTGGTTGCAAGTGGTTGCAAGTGGTTGCAAGTGATTGAGAGTGGTTGCAAGTGATTGCGAATGGTTGCGAGTGGTTGCAAGTAGTTGCGAGTGGTTGGAAGTGGTTAGGAGTGGTTGTGAGTGGTTGCGAGTGGTTGCGAGTGTTTGGGAGTGGTTGCAAGTGGTTGCGAGTGGTTGCGAGTTGTGTGCGAGTGATTGCGAGTGGTTGTGAGTGGTTGCGAGTGGTTACAAGTGGTTGTGAGTGAGAGCAAGTCGTTGCGAGTGGCTGGGAGTGGTTGTGAGTGTTTGGGATTGGTTGCGAGTGGTTGCGAGTGGTTGCCATTGGTTGCGAGTGGTTGCAAGTGGTTGTGAGTGGTTGCCAGTGGTTGTGAGTGGTTGCAAGTGGTATCAAGTGGTTGGGAGTGGTTGCGAGTTGTTGCGAGTGGTGGTGAGTTGTTGCTAGTGGTTGCGAGTGGTTGCGAGTGGTTACGAGTGGTTGCGAGTGGTTGCGAGT
>SZWC01005602.1:133748-146040 GCA_023375785.1 Penium margaritaceum
AGTGGTTGCGAGTGGTTGCGAGTGGTTGCAAGTGGTTGCGAGTGGTTTGAAGTGGTTGTGAGTGGTTGCAAGTGGTTGCGAGTGGTTTCGAGTGGTTGGGAGTGGTTGTGAGTAGTTGGGAGTGGTTGCAAGTGGTTGAGAGTGGTTGTGAGTGGTTGCGAGTGGTTGCGAGTGGTTGCAAGTGGTTGTGAGGGGTTTCGAGTGGTTACAAGTGGTTGCGAGTGTTACGTCTGGTTGCGAGTGGTTGCGAGTGGTTGCGAGCTGTTGCCAGTGGTTGTGAGTGGTTGTGAGTGGGTGGGAGTCGTTGCGAGTGATTACTAGTGGTTGCGAGTGGTTACGAGTGGTTACGAGTGGTTACGAGTGGTTGCGAGTGGTTATGAGTGGTTGCGAGTGGTTATGAGTGGTTGCGAGTGGTTGTGAGTGGTTGAGAGTGGTTGGGAGTGGTCACGCATGGTTGCAAGTGGTTGCAAGTGGTTGCAAGTGGTTTTCACTGGTTGCAAGTGGTTGCAAGTGGTTGCGAGTGGTTGCGAGTGGTTGCGAGTGGTTACGAGTGGTTGCGAGTGACAGGGAGTGGTTGCGAGCGGTTGGAAGTGGTTGCAAGTGGTTGCAAGTGGTTGCAAGTGGTTGCAAGTGGTTGCAAGTGGTTGCAAGTGGTTGCAAGTGGTTGCAAGTGGTTGCAAGTGGTTGCAAGTGGTTGCAAGTGGTTGCAAGTGGTTGCAAGTGGTTGCAAGTGGTTGCAAGTGGTTGCAAGTGGTTGCAAGTGGTTGCAAGTGGTTGCAAGTGGTTGCAAGTGGTTGCAAGTGGTTGCAAGTGGTTGCAAGTGGTTGCAAGTGGTTGCAAGTGGTTGCAAGTGGTTGCAAGTGGTTGCAAGTGGTTGCAAGTGGTTGCAAGTGGTTGCAAGTGGTTGCAAGTGGTTGCAAGTGGTTGCAAGTGGTTGCAAGTGGTTGCAAGTGGTTGCAAGTGGTTGCAAGTGGTTGCAAGTGGTTGCAAGTGGTTGCAAGTGGTTGCAAGTGGTTGCAAGTGGTTGCAAGTGGTTGCAAGTGGTTGCAAGTGGTTGCAAGTGGTTGCAAGTGGTTGCAAGTGGTTGCAAGTGGTTGCAAGTGGTTGCAAGTGGTTGCAAGTGGTTGCAAGTGGTTGCAAGTGGTTGCAAGTGGTTGCAAGTGGTTGCAAGTGGTTGCAAGTGGTTGCAAGTGGTTGCAAGTGGTTGCAAGTGGTTGCAAGTGGTTGCAAGTGGTTGCAAGTGGTTGCAAGTGGTTGCAAGTGGTTGCAAGTGGTTGCAAGTGGTTGCAAGTGGTTGCAAGTGGTTGCAAGTGGTTGCAAGTGGTTGCAAGTGGTTGCAAGTGGTTGCAAGTGGTTGCAAGTGGTTGCAAGTGGTTGCAAGTGGTTGCAAGTGGTTGCAAGTGGTTGCAAGTGGTTGCAAGTGGTTGCAAGTGGTTGCAAGTGGTTGCAAGTGGTTGCAAGTGGTTGCAAGTGGTTGCAAGTGGTTGCAAGTGGTTGCAAGTGGTTGCAAGTGGTTGTGAGTGGTTGCAAGTGGTTGTGAGTGGTTGCGAGTGGTTACAAGTGGTTGCGAGTGGTTACGAGTGGTTGCGAGTGGTTGCGAGTCGTTGCAAGTGGTGGCAAGTGGTTTCGAGTGGTTGGGAGTGGTTGCGCGTGGTTGCGAGTGGTTGCAAGTGGTTACAAGTGGTGGCGAGAGGTTTTGTGTGGTTGCGAGTGGTTGCGAGTGGATTGCAAGTGGTCGCAAGTGGTTGCAATTGGTTGCGAGTGGTTGTGAGTGGTTGCGAGTAGTTACGAGGGGCTGTGAGTGGATGCGAGTGGTTGTGAGTAGTTGCAAGTAGTTGTGTATGGTTGCGAGTGGTTGCGAGTGGTTGCAAGTGGTTGCGAGTGGTCTTGAGTGCTTTTGAGTGGTAGCGAGTGGTTGCGAGTGATTGCGAGTGATTCCAAGTGGTTGCGAGTGGTTTCCAATGGTTGTGGGTGGTTGCGAGTGGTTGTGAGTGGCTGCGAGTGGTTGCAATTGGTTGCAAGTGGTTGCGAGTCGTTGCAAGTGGTTGTGAGTGGTTGCGAGTGGTTGCGAGTGGCTATGAGTGGTTGCAAGTGGTTGCGAGTGGTTGCAAGTGGTTGCAAGTAATTATAAGTGGTTTCAAGTGGTTGGGAGTGGTTGTGAGTGTTTGTAAGCGGTCGCGAGTGGTTGCGAGTGGTTGTGAGTGGTTGCGAGTAGTTACGATTGGTTGGGAGTGATTGCGAGGGGTTGCTAGTGGTTGTGAGTGGTTGTGAGTGGTTGCAAGTGGTTGCAAGTGCTTGCAGGTGGTTGTGAGTGGTTGTGAGTGGTTGCGAGTGGTTGCGAGTGCTTGCAAGTAGTTGTGAGTGGTTGGGAGTGGTTGCGAGTGGTTACGAGTGGTTGCGAGTGGTTGCGAGTGGTTGCGAATGGTTGCGAGTGGTTGCGAGTGATTGCGAGTGGTTACGAGTGGTTGCGAGTGGTTGCGAGTGGTTGCGAATGGTTGCGAGTGGTTGCGAGTGATTGCGAGTGGTTACGAGTGGTTGCGAGTGGTTGCGAGTGGTTGCGAGTGGTTGCAAGTGGTTGCGAGTGGTTGTGAGTGGTTGCGCGTGGTTGCGAGTGGTTGCGAGTGGTTGCGAATGGTTGCGAGTGGTTGCGAGTGATTTCGAGTGGTTACGCATGGTTGCGAGTGGTTGCAAGTGGTTTCAAGGAGTTGTGAGTGGTTGCAAGTTGTTGCAAGTGGTTGCGACTGTTTGCGAGTGGTTACGAGTGGTTGCGACTGGTTGCGAGTAGTTGCGTGTGGTTGGGAGTGGTTGAAAGTGGTTGCGAGTGGTTGCAAGTGATTGCAAGTGGTTACAAGTGGTTGTGAGAGGTTGCGAGTCGTTGCAAGTCGTTGCGAGTGGTTGCGAGTGGTGGTGAGTAATTGTGAGTAGTTGCAAGTGGTTGTGAGTGGTTGCATGTGGTTACAACTGGTTGTAAGTGGTTGCAAGTGTTTTTGAGTGGTTGTGAGTGGTTGTGAGTGGTTCTAAGTGGTTGCAAGTAGTTGCGAGTGGTTGCAAGTGGTTGCGAGTGGTTGCGAGTGGTTGTGAGTGGTTGCAAATGCTTGTGATTGGTTGCGAGTGGTTACGATTGGTTGCGAGTGGTTGTGAGTGGTTGCAAGTGGTTGTGAGTGGTTGTGAGTGGTTGCGAGTGCTTGCGAGTGCTTGCAAGTGGTTGTGAGTGGTTGTGAGGGGTTGCAAGTGTTTGCGAGTTCTTGCGAGTGGTTGTGAGTGGTTACGAGTGGTTGCAAATGGTTTTCAGTGGTTGCAAGTGCTTGCGAATGGTTGCGCATGGTTGCAAATGGTTCTGAGTGGTTGCAAGTGGTTGCGAGTGGTTGCGAGTGGTTGCGAGTAGTTGCGAGGGGTTGCGAGTGGTTGTGAGAGGTTGTCATTGGTTGCGAGTGGTTGCAAGTGGTTGCGAGTGGTTGCGAGTGGTTGCGAGTAGTTGCGAGGGGTTGCGAGTGGTTGTGAGAGGTTGTCATTGGTTGCGAGTGGTTGCCAGCGGTTGCAAGTGGTTGGGAGTGGTTGCGAGTGGTTACAAGTGGCTACGAGTGGATACGACTGGTTGCGAGTGGTTGTGAGTGGTTGCGAGTGGTTGCAAGTGGTTCTGAGTGGATGTGAGTGGTTGGGAGTAGTTGCGAAGGGTTATGAGTGGTTGCGAGTGGTTTCGAGTTGTTGCGTGTGGTTGCGCGTGGTTGCGAGTGGTTGCGAGTGGTTGCAAGTGGTTGTAAGTTGTTGCAAGTGGTTGTGAGTGGTTGCGAGTGGTCACGAGTGGTTGCGAGTGGTTACAAGAGGTTGCGAGTGGTTACCAGTGGTTGCAACTGGTTGCGAGTGGTTGCGAGTGGTTACGCATGACTGCGAGTGGTTGCAAGTGGTTGCAAGTGGTTGCGAATGGTTGCAAGTGGTTTCAATTGGTTGCGAGTTGTTGCGAGTGGTTGCGAGTGGTTACGAGGGGTTGTGAGTGGTTGCAAGTGGTCGCGAGAAGTTGCAACTGATTGGGAATAGTTGCAAGTGATTGGGAGTGGTTGCGAGTGGTTGCAAGTAGTTGCGAGTTGTTGCCAGTAGTTGCGAGTGGTTGTGAGTGGTTGCAAGTGGTTGCGAGTGGTTGGGAGTGGTTGCGAGGGGTTGTGAGTTGTGTGCGAGTGGTTGCGAGTGGTTGTGAGTGGTTGCGAGTAGTTGCGAGTGGGATTAAGTGGTTGCGAGTGGCTGGGAGTGGTTGTGAGTATATTGGATTTGTTGCGAGTGGTTGCGAGTAGCTGCGGTTGGTTCGAGTGGTTGCAAGTGGTTGTGAGTGGTTGCCTGTGTTTGTGAGTAGTTGCGAGTGGTTGCAAGTGGTTGCGAGTTGTTGCGACTGGTTGGGAGTGGGTACGAGTTGTTGCAAGTGGTTGCGAGTGGTTGCGAGTGGTTGCGAGTGGTTGTGAGAGGTTGCTAGTGGTTGCGAGTGATTGTGAGTGGTTGCGGGTGGTTACAAGTGGTTCCAAGTGGTTGCCAGTGGTTGTGAGTGGTTATGAATGGTTGCAAGTGCTTACGAGTGGTTGCGAGTGGTTGCGAGTGGTCCCGAGTGGTTGCGAGTGGTTGCGAGTGGCTGGGAGTGGTTGTGCGTGGTCGCGAGTGGTTGCAAGTGGTTGCGAGTGGTTGCGAGAGGGTTTGAGTCGTTGCGAGTGGTTGTGAGTGGTTGCAAGTGGAAGCGAGTGGTTGCAAATGGTTGCGAGTGGTTGCGAGCGGTTGCGAGTGGTTACGAGTGGCCACAAGTGGATGCGAGTGGTTGCGAGTGGCTGAAAGTGGTTGAGAATGGTTGCGAGTGGTTGTGAGTGGTTGCAAGTGGTTGCGAGTGGTTGTGAGTGGTTTTGATTGGTTGAGAGTGGTTGCGACTGGTTGCGAGTGGCTGGGAGTGGCTGCGAGTGGTTGCATGTGGTTGGAAGTGGTTGCGAGTTGTTGCAAGTGGTTGTGAATGGTTGCGAGTGGCTTCGAGTGGTTGTGAGTAGTTGCGAGTAGTTGCGAGTAGTGGTTAGTGGTTGTGAGTGTTTGCAAGTGGTTGCAAGTGGTTACAAGTGGTTGCGAGTGGTTGAAAGTGGTTGCAAGTGGTGCGAGTGGTTGGGAGTGGTTGCACGTTTTTGTAAGTTGTTGCGAGTGGTTGCGAGTGGTTGCGAGAGGTTGCAAGTGGTTGTGAGTGGTTGTGAGTGGTTTCAAGTGGTTGTGAGTGGTTGCGAGTGGTTACGATTGGTTGCAAGTGGTTGCAAGTGGTTGCAAGTGGTTGTGAGTTGTTGTGAGTGGCTGCAAGAGGTTGTGAGGACTTGCACGTTGTTGTGAGTGGTTGTGAGTGGTTGTGAGTGGTTGCAAGTGGTTGTGAGTGGTTGCAAGTGGTCGCGAGTGGTTACGAGTGGTTGCGAGTGGATGCGAGTGGTTGCGAGTAGTTGAGAGTGGTTGCGAGTGGTTGCGAGTAGTGGTGAGTGGTTGTGAGTGGTTGCAAGTGGTTGCGAGTGGTTACAAGTGATTGCGAGTGGTTGAAATTGGTCGCAAGTGGATGCGAATGGTTGGGAGTGGTTGCACATTGTTGTAAGTGGTTGCGAGTTGTCGCGAGTGGTTGCGAGTGGTTGCGAGTGGTTGCGAGTGGTTGCGAGTGGTTGCAAGTGGTTGTGAGTGGTTGCGAGTGGTTACGAGTGGCTGGGAGTGGTTGCGAGTGGTTGCAAGTGGTAGTGAGTGGCTGCGAGTGGTTGCGAGTGGTTGCGAGTAGTTGCGAGGGGTTGCGAGTGGTTGTGAGAGGTTGTGATTGGTTGCGAGTGGTTGCCAGCGGTTGCAAGTGGTTGGGAGTGGTTGCGAGTGGTTGCGAGTGGTAGCGAGTGGTTGCGAGTGGTTGCGAGTGATTGCGAGTGGTTGCGAGTGGTTGCGAGCGGTTGCGAGTGGTTACGAGTGGTTGCGAGTGGTTATGAGTGGTTATGAGTGGTTGCAAGTGGATGCAAGTGGTTGCGAGTGGTTGCGAGTAGTTGCGAGGGGTTGCGAGTGGTTGTGAGAGGTTGTGATTGGTTGCGAGTGGTTGCCAGCGGTTGCAAGTGGTTGGGAGTGGTTGCGAGTGGTTGCGAGTGGTAGCGAGTGGTTGCGAGTGGTTGCGAGTGATTGCGAGTGGTTGCGAGTGGTTGCGAGCGGTTGCGAGTGGTTACGAGTGGTTGCGAGTGGTTATGAGTGGTTATGAGTGGTTGCAAGTGGATGCAAGTGGTTGCGAGTGGTTGCGAGTAGTTGCGAGGGGTTGCGAGTGGTTGTGAGAGGTTGTGATTGGTTGCGAGTGGTTGCCAGCGGTTGCAAGTGGTTGGGAGTGGTTGCGAGTGGTTGCGAGTGGTAGCGAGTGGTTGCGAGTGGTTGCGAGTGATTGCGAGTGGTTGCGAGTGGTTGCGAGCGGTTGCGAGTGGTTACGAGTGGTTGCGAGTGGTTGCAAGTGGTTGCGAGTGCTTGCAAGTGGTTGTGAGTGGTTGTGAGTGGTTGCGAGTGGTTGCAAGTGGTTGCGAGTGGTTGTGAGTGGTTGCGAGAGGTTGCGAGTGGTTATGAGTGGTTATGAGTGGTTGCAAGTGGATGCAAGTGGTTGCGAGTGGTTGCGAGTTGTTGCGAGTGGTTGCGAGTGGTTGTGAGTGGTTGTGAGTGGTTGTGAGTGGTTGCGAGTGGTTGCAAGTGGTTGGGGGTGGTTGCGAGTGGTTACGAGTGGTTGCGAGTGGCTACGAGTGGTTACGAGTGGTTGCAAGTTGTTTTGAGTGGTTGTGAGTGGTTGTGAGTGGTTGTGAGTGGCTGCAAGTGGTTGCGAGTGGTTGGGAGTGGTTGCGCATGGTTGCAAGTTGTTGCAAGTAGTTGCGAGTTGATGCGAGTGGTTGCGAGTGGTTGCAATTCGTTGCGAGTGGTTGCCAGTAGTTGCATGATATTAGGATTGGTTGCGAGTGGTTGCGAGTGGTTGGGAGTTGTTGGGAGTGGTTGTGAGTGGTTGTGAGTGGTTGCGAGTGGTTGTGAGTGGTTGCAAGTGGTTGCGAGTGGTTGTGATTGGTTGCGAGTGGCTGTAAGTGGCTTTGAGTGGTTGCGAGTGGTTGAGAGAGGTTGCAAGTGGTTGCGAGTAGTCCCGATTGGTTGCGAGTTGTTGGGAGTGGTTGCGGGTGGTTGCGAGTGGTTGCGAGTTGTTGCGAGTGGTAGCAAGTGGTTGCGAGTGGTTTCGAATGGTTGTAAGTGGTTGCGAGTGGTTGCGAGTGGTTGCAAATGATTGCGAGTGGTAGTGAGTGGTTGTGAGTGGTTGCGAGTGGTTGCGAGTAGTTGTGAGTAGTTGCAAATGGTTGCGAGTGGTTGCGAGTGATTGCGAGTGGTTGCGAGTGGTTGCGAGTGGTTGTGAGTGGTTGTGAGTGCTTGCGAGTGGTTGTCAGTGGTTGCCAGTGGTTGCGACTGGCTGCGAGTGGTTGCGAGTGGTTGCGAGTGGTTGCGATCGGTAGTGAGTTATTGTGAGTGGTTGCCAGTGGTTGCGAGTGATTGCAAATGGTCGTGAGTAGTCACAAGTGCTTGCGAGTGGTTGCGAGTGGTTCCGAGTAGTTGTGAGTGGATGCAAGTAGTTCCGAGTGGTTGCGAGTGGTTGCGAGTGGTTTCCATGGTTGCATGTGGTTGCAAGTGGTTTCAAGTGGTTGCGAGTGTTAACAAGTGGTTGCGAGTGGTTACGAATGGTTGCGAGTTGCTGCGAGTGGTTACCGGTATTTGGGGGTGGCTGCGAGTGGTTGCGAGTGGTTGCAAGTGATTGCGCGTGGTTGCAAGTGGTTGTGAGTGGTTGCGAGGTGTTGCGAGTGGTTGCAAGTGGTTGCGTGTGGTTGCGAGTAGTTGCGAGTGGTGGTGAGTAATTGTGAGTAGTTGCAAGTGGTTGAGGGGTGGTTGCAAGTGGTTGCGACTGGTTGTAAGTAGTTGCAAGTGGTTGCGAGTGGTTGGGAGTGGTTGTTGGTGGTTGTAAGTGGTTGCAAGTGGTTGCGAGTGGTTGCAGGTAGCTGCGAGTGGTTGCGAGTGGTTTTGAGTGGTTGTAAATGGTTGTGAGTGGTTGCAAGTGGTTACGATTGGTTGCGAGTGGTTGCGAGTGGTTGCAAGTGGTTGCCATTGGTTGTGAGTGGTTTCGTGTGGTTGCGAGTGCTTGCAAGTGGTTGTGAGTGGTTGTGAGTGGTTGCGAGTGGTTGCAAGTCTTTGCGAGTGGTTGTGAGTGCTTGCGAGAGGTTGCGAGTGGTTGCAAGTGGTTGTGAGTGGTTGCAAGTGGTTATGAGTGCTTGCAAGTGGTTGCGACTGGTTGCGAGTGGTTAGGAGTGGTTGTAAGTGGTAGGAGTGGTTGCGAGTGGTTGCGAGTGGTTGCCAGTGGTTGTGAGTGGTTGCAAGTGGTTGGGAGTGGTTGCGAGTTGTTGGGAGTGGTTGCGAGTGGTTACGAGTGGTTGCGAGTGGCTACGAGTGGTTGCGAGTGGTTGCAAGTGGTCGTGAGTGGTTGCTAGTGGTTGTGAGTGGTTGTGAGTGGTTGCAAGTGGTCGCGAGTTGTTGCGAGTGGTTGCGAGTGGTTGTGCATGGTTGCGAGTTGTTGCAAGTGGTTGCGAGGTGTTGCTAGTGGTTGCGAGTGGTTGCAATTGGTTGTGAGTGGTTGACAGTGGTTGCAAGTTATTGCGATTGCTTGTTAGTGGTTGCGAGTGGTTGCGAGTCGTTGCGAGTGGTTTGTAGTGGTTGTGAGTAGTTGCAAGTGGCTCGAGTGGTTGTAAGTGGTTGTGAGTGGCTGGAAGTGGTTGTGAGTGGTTGCGAGTGGTTGCGAGTGGTTGAGAGAGGTTGCAAGTGGCTGCAAGAAGTCGCGAATGGTTGCGAGTTGTCGGGAGTGGTTGCGAGTGGTTGAGAGTTGTTGCGAGTGGTTGCGAGTGGTCGCAAGTGGTTGCGAGTGGTTTTGAGTGGTTTTGAACGGTTGCGAGTGGTTGCGAATGGTTACAAGTGGTTGCAAGTGACTGTGAGTGGTTGCGAGTGGTTACGAGTTGTTACGAGTGGTTGCGAGTGGTTGCGAGTGGTTGCGAGTGGTTGCAAGTGGTTGCGAGTGGTTGCGAGTGGTTGCGAGTGGTTCCGAGTGGTTGCGAGTGGTTGCGATTGGTTGTGAGTGGTTACGCATGGTTGCGAGTGGTTGCAAGTGGTTTCAAGTGGTTGCGAGTGGCTGTAAGTGGCTGCAAGTGGTTGCGAGTGTTTGCGAGTGGTTGCGAGTGGTTACGAGAGGTTGCGAGTGGCTGCGAGTCGTTGCGAGTATTTGGGAGTGGTTGCAAGTGGTTGGGAGTGGTTGTAAGTGGTTGCGAGTGGTTGCAAGTGGTTGTGAGTAGTTGCGAGTCGTTGCGAGTGGTTGCGAGTGGTTGCGTGTGGTTGCGAGTGGTTGCGAGTGTTGGTGAGTAATTGTGAGTAGTTGCAATTGTTTGCGAGTGGTTGCAAGTGGTTGCGACTGGTTGTAAGTGGTTGCAAGTGGTTGCGAGTGGTTGAAAGCGGTTGCGAGTGATTGTAAGTGGTCGCAAGTGGTTGCGAGTGGTTGCGAGATGTTGCGAGTGGTTACGAGTAGTTGTGAGTGGTTGTAAGTGGTTGTGAATGGTTGTGAGTTGTTACGATTGGTTGTGAGTGGTTGCGAGTGGTTGCAAGTGATTGCGAGTGGTTGTGAGTGGTTGCGAGTGGTTGCAAGTGGTTGCAAGTGGTTGTGAGTGGTTGTGTGTGGTTGCAAGTGGTTGCAAGTTCTTACGAGTAGTTGTGAGTGGCTTCGAGTGGTTGCGAGTAGTTGCAAGTGGTTGCGAATGGTTGCAAGTGGTTATGAGTGGTTGCAAGTGGTTGCGAGTGGTTGCGAGTGGTTGCGAGTGGTTGCGAGTGGTTGCGAGTTGTTGCGAGTAGTTGCGAGGGGTTTCGAGTGGTTCCGAGTGGTTGTGATTGGCTGCCAGTCATTGCGAGTGGTTGCAAGTGGTTGGGAGTGGTTGCGAGTGGTTACGAGTGGTTGCGAGTGGTTACGAGTGGTTGCGAGTGGTTACGAGTGGTTGCGAGTGGTTACAAGTGGTTGCAAGTGGTTACGAGTGGTTGCGAGTGGTTGCGAGTGGTTGTAAGTGGTTACGAGTGATTCCGAGTGGTTGGGAGTGGTTGCAAGTGATTGTGAGTGGTTAGGCATGGTTGCGAGTGGTTGCAAGTGGTTGCGAGTGGTTGCAAGTGGTTATAGTTGGTTGCGAGTTATTGCGAGTGGTTGCAAGTGGTTACGAGGGGTTAGTGGCAACGAATGGTTGCGAGTGGTTGGAAGTGGTTGCAAGTGATTGCAAGTGCTTGCAAGTAATTGGAATTTGTTGCAAATGATTGCGAGTGGTTGCGAGTGGTTACAAATAGTTCGATGTTGCCAGTAGTTGCGAGTGGTTGTGAGTCGTTGCGAGTGGTGCCGAGTGGTTGGGAGTGGTTGCGAGTGGTTGGGAGTCGTGTGCAGGTGGTTGCGAGTGGTTGCAAGATGTTGCGAATGATTGCCAGTGGTTGCGAGTGAAAGCAAGTGGTTGCGAGTGGCTGGGAGTGGTTGTGAGTGGTTGCGAGTGGTTGCGATTGGTTGCGAGTGGTTGCAAGTGGTTGTGAGTGGTTGCCAGAGGTTGTGCGTAGTTGCAACTAGTTGCGAGTGGTTGCCATCGGTTGTGAGTGGTTGCGAGTGGTTGGGAGTCGTGTGCAGGTGGTTGCGAGTGGTTGCAAGATGTTGCGAATGATTGCCAGTGGTTGCGAGTGAAAGCAAGTGGTTGCGAGTGGCTGGGAGTGGTTGTGAGTGGTTGCGAGTGGTTGCGATTGGTTGCGAGTGGTTGCAAGTGGTTGTGAGTGGTTGCCAGAGGTTGTGCGTAGTTGCAACTAGTTGCGAGTGGTTGCCATCGGTTGTGAGTGGTTGCAAATGATTATGAGTTGCGATTGGTTGCAAGTGATTGCGAGTGGTTGCGAGTGGTTGCGAGTGGTTGCTAGTGGTTTTGAGTGGTTGCGAGTGGTTGCGGGTGGTTGCAAGTGGTTGCATGTAGTTGCGAGTGGTTGCGAGTGGTTACGAGTGGTTGCGAGTGGTTTCAAGTGGTCGTGAGTGCTTGGGAGTGGTTGCGAGTCGTTGGGAGTGGTTGCGCTTGGTTGCGAATGGTTGCAAGTGGTTGCAAGTGGTTGCAAGTGGTTACGAGTGGCTGTGAGTGGATGCGAGTGGTTGCAAGTAGTTGCAAGTGGTTGGGAATGGTTGCGAGTGGTTGCGAGTGGTTGCAAGTGGTTGCGAGTGGTTGTGAGTGGTTTTGAGTGGTTGTGGGTGGCTGCGAGTGATTGCGAGTGATTGCAAGTGGTTGGGAGTGGTTGCTAATGGTTCTGAGTGGTTGCGAGTGGTTGCGAGTGGTTTGAGTGGTTGCAAGTGGTTGCAAGTGGTTGCGAGTTGTTGCAAGTGGTTGTGAGTGGTTGCAAGTGGTTGTGAGTGGTAGCAAGTGGTTGTGAGTGGCTGCGAGTGGTTACAATGGGTTCCAGTGGTTGCGAGTGGTTGCGAGTTGTTGCAAGTGGTTGTGAGTGGTTGCAAGTGGTTGTGAGTGGTAGCAAGTGGTTGTGAGTGGCTGCGAGTGGTTACAATGGGTTCCAGTGGTTGCGAGTGGTTGCAAGTGGTTGTGAGTGGTTGTGAGTGGTTGTGAGTGGTTGCGAGTTCTTGCAAGTGATTGTGAGTGGTTCCCAGTGGTTGCGAGCGGTTGCAAGTTGTTGCAAGTGGTTGTAAGTGGTTGAAAGTGGTTGCGAGAGGTTACGAGTGGTTGCAAGTGGTTGTGAGGGGTTGCAATTGGTTGCAAATGGTTTCGAGTGGTTGCGAGTGGGTGCGAGTGGTTGCAAGTGGTTGCCAATGGTTGTGGGTGGTTGTGAGTGGTTATGAGTGGTTGCGAGTGGTTGCGAGTTGTTGGGAGTGGTTGCGAGTGGTTGCGCATGGTTGCGAGTGGTTGCAAGTGGTTGCGAGTTGTTGCGAGTTGTGAGTGGTTGCGAGTAATTGTGAGTGGTTGCAAGTGATTGCGAGTGGTTGCAAGAGGTTGCAAGTGGTTGTGAGTGATTGCGAGTGGTTGCGAGTGGTAGTGACTGGATACGAGTGGTTGCGACTGGTTGCGAGTGGTTGCGAATGGTCGCGAGTGGTTGTGAGTGATTGCGAGTGGTTGCGCGTGCTTGCGAGTGGTTGCAAGTGGTTTTGAGTGGTTGCGAGTGGTTGCGATTGGTTGCGGGTGGTTGCGAGTTGTTGCGAGTGGTTGCAAGTGGTTGTGAGTGGTTG
>SZWC01005603.1:3884-18726 GCA_023375785.1 Penium margaritaceum
CCTACGTCCGGGAACAGCCGGAGAGTGTAAGAAAACAAACATGTAAATCAGCCTGGCAGGGCTGTCCACCGAGAAAATCCTGAAGACCTCCAAACGTAGTCCGTGGGCTGTGGGAGCCCTCTGGTACACTGGGTAGGCTGCCAGGCTGCCTCCAGCGGATGGAGCATCACCTCAGGAAACTCTGTCTCCAGCTGGGTCCGCCTCAAGGATCTGCACGAGCATGGACACGGCCGAGTGGTCACAACCAACTGTACAACTGTGTATAACTGACAACATCACAACACTCCCCCATGACCCGATGGTACGCATGTCCATACACGTGCAGAACGCGTGCCGGTTCAACACAGAGTGCTCAACAGGGACTGGGACAATCACCCACTCTCGGACAGGAGTCGCAATCCGACGGAACGAACAGCCCCGAAGAACTTCCCACGTGCCAGTGCCTTGGTCAGGAAGTAGCGCGCTGCAAGTTTGTGCCCACCCAGACGATGGAGATCAAGTGCCGCTCCACCAGATCGCGCACGAAATGATACTCGACAGCGATGTGCTTCGTGCGTGCGTGGAACACACCAGAGTTCTCAGCGATCACGAGAGCACTCTGGTTGTCGCATCGAAGGATGATGGTAGGCACGGACTGACCCAAGCATTGGAACAACCGCTGCAGCCACACCGCCTCAGCGGCGCCAGCGCCCAGAGCAACATACTCAGCCTCTGAGGAGCTGCGAGCAATGCACCCGTGCTTGCCGCTGCGCCAAGACACAGCGGTGCCACCAAGCAAGAACACGTAACCCGTGCGGCTGCGTCCATCAGGACTCCATGCCCAGTCGCTGTCGGTGTAGCCATCTACCACAACCGAGCACTGTCTCCAAAAGCAGAGACCGTGATACGGTGTGGAGACCACGTACTGGACGACTCGCAAAGCTGCGTGCAGAGCGCGAGCCCGAGGGGACTGACTGAACTGTGCGAGTAGGTTGACAGCGAACACAATGTCGGGACGCGTGGTCGTGGCCAAGTACATCAGTGAGCCAATGATGCGCAAGTACAGGGTCACGTCCACAGTCTCGCCCAGATCGGCTGGGTCTGTCACCTTCAGGGCGTCCTACCCGTCGGGAGTGATGGGTGACAAGGCGGCGGGAACAGCGCCAAGGAGGTCAACAAACCGCTCCCCCACAACCTGTGCATATCGTGCCTGATGGAGGAGAAGTGTCCGTCGACGACGATCACGGACAATCTCCATCCCGAGGAAAACAGCCGCTGGACCAAGGTCCTTCATCCTGTAGGCGGCCTGCAGGACTGCCTTGGCCTCCTTCACGGCCTCCAATGAAGGAGACGCAATCAGGAGATCGTCCACATACACCAGAATGGCAGTGAGGTGCTTGGCTGTCCGTCGGATGAAAAGTGACGGGTCGGTATCACTCTGGACGTACTCGGCCTGAGTGAGGGTGCGAGTGATCTCTCGGTTCCAGCACCGGGGCGACTGCTTCAGGCCATACAAGGCCTTGCGCAAGCGCCAGACCTTGTTGTCTTCGACCTCAAACCCAGGTGGCTGGACCATGTAGATATCCTCCTCCAAGGTGCCGTGGAGGAACGCATTGTTCACATCCATCTGGTGCAGCTCCCTGTCATGGTGAGCGACCACACCAAGCAACGCGCGAGCTGTGGTCATGAGGCCAACAGGGGCAAAGGTGTCAGTGAAATCGATCCCCTCAACCTGAGAGAATCCCTTGGCAGTCAAGCGGGCCTTATAGCGGTCCAGTGAGCCGTCAGGCTTCACCTTCTTGCGGAAGACCCACTTGGCCTGCACGACCTTCCGTCCCTCAGGAAGGTCGACCAGCTCAAAGACTCCGTGCTCCCGGATGGCCCTGAGCTCGTCCTCACAGGCGGCCCGCCACTGCTCAGCATCCTCTCCTGAGAGAGCCTCCTTTAACGTGTCAGGATCAGGGACCGTCAAAGGGGAGCTCCGGGTGGCCAGGACACATGCCTCATGGGTCGGACGGACCGCAACTAGGTCAGCGGCAGCTGCCTGTGCAGCCTCGTGCTCGTCAGCGATCAGCTGGTGCCCAATGGGACAAGCTGGGTGCACCTCCGTGTAGGTGCCTTGGACACTTAGGCCGAGAGCCTTTGTGCCAGGGTCACCACTGTGCACGCTGCGCGTGCGTCATCTGCGTGGCGCAACCGCAGTCAAAGGTGCTCGTGAGGCCAGTGGGCAGAGACGCCCACCTGGTCCATGGGAGTAGCCCGAGTTTGAGCTGACCGACGGTTCTGGCACAGGGAGGGCAGGTGCTGTCTCTGGAGACGCTGTAGGCGTGGACGAGACAGGCGCGGCAGGCGCGGGCAAAACAGGTGCTGCAGGCACGGACGAGACGGTTGCGGCAGGCGCGGGCGAGACAGTCGCGGCGGGCGCGGGTGAGGCAGGCGNGCCACTGCTCAGCATCCTCTCCTGAGAGAGCCTCCTTTAACGTGTCAGGATCAGGGACCGTCAAAGGGGAGCTCCGGGTGGCCAGGACACATGCCTCATGGGTCGGACGGACCGCAACTAGGTCAGCGGCAGCTGCCTGTGCAGCCTCGTGCTCGTCAGCGATCAGCTGGTGCCCAATGGGACAAGCAGGGTGCACCTCCGTGTAGGTGCCTTGGACACTTAGGCCGAGAGCCTTTGTGCCAGGGTCACCACTGTGCACGCTGCGCGTGCGTCATCTGCGTGGCGCAACCGCAGTCAAAGGTGCTCGTGAGGCCACTGGGCAGAGATGCCCACCTGGTCCACGGGAGTAGCCCGAGTTTGAGCTGACCGACGGTTCTGGCACAGGGAGGGCAGGTGCTGTCTCTGGAGACGCTGTAGGCGTGGACGAGACAGGCGCGGCAGGCGCGGGCAAAACAGGTGCTGCAGGCACGGACGAGACGGTTGCGGCAGGCGCGGGCGAGACAGTCGCGGCGGGCGCGGGTGAGGCAGGCGCCGCTGGCGAAGAGGCGGCAGGTGCAACCCCGGTAGGCGAAGCAGGCGCTGCAGGTGCAGGCGAAGCAGGCGCTACAGGTGCGGGCAAAGCAGGCACTGCAGGTGCGGGCGAAGCAGGCGCTGCGGGTGCGGGTGAAGCGGGCGCTGCAGGTGCGGACGAAGCAGGGGCTGCAGGTGCGGGTGAGGCAGTCGCGGCAGACGCGGGCGAGGCAGTCGCAGTAGGCGCGGGTGAGGCAGGCGCGGCAGGCGCAGGCGAGACAGTCGTGGCGGGCGCAAGCGGGGCAGGCGTAGAGACTACAAGCCCGACAGCAATGATGGCCGGGTCAATGGTGGCCAGCGACGGTCCCATCCCGGAGGCACCCCGGACGGACTCACCCTGTGGGGTAGACTCCTCCATCCGACAGGAGGCCTCACAAGTGGGAACGTGAGACGCTGCCTGGGTGAGAATGGCAGACAGGTCGCGGTACGACAGTACCTCAAAAAACAGCGCGTCGCGCGACTCAACGATGCGGTGGCGACCCGCATCCCAGAAACGCCACGCTTTAGAGCGCGAGGAGACACCGAGGAAGGCACACATCCGGCCGCGCGGAGAAACCTTGGACCCCTGCTGGTCCTCGGTGTACCAGACACAGGCCAAGGAACCCCAGACACGAGCAAGCTTGAGGTCCACACGGTGACCGAACCACAGCTCATACGGCGTGACATGGTCCGGCAAGGGACCATGCGGGAGGCGATTCCAGACCCACGTCATGTAGGCGAAGCCCTCAAAGGCCAAGGACTCCGGACGACCGCACTCAGCGCGCATGGCGCGAACGGCGTCCTCCATGGTGCGATTCCAGCGCTCGGACACACCGTTCTGCTGTGGCGTAGCAGGGACCGAGAGCTAGTGACAGATACCAAGCTCGGCGAAGTGAGTGGTCAGCTCACCGAGATACTCACCGCCGCGGTCAGAGCGGAAGGTGTGGAGGGAGTGACAAGACTGACGCTCGGCCATCACGAGCCACAAGCGCACGGCTAGAGCGGCATCACTCTTGTGGCGGAGGCAGTAGACCCACCGCATGCGAGTGAAGTCATCCGTGAGTGTAAGAACATACCGACCACGGTCAGCGACAGACTCGACAAGGAGAGGTCCGAGGAGCTCCGAGTGGACAAGCTCCAGGGGACGCTGCGCGCGAGTGACGGAGGCAGGGTAGGTGCATCGATGCATCTTGTCCTGAGCGCAGAACAGACAGTCGGTCTTGGGCAGCTTCTCGAAGGAAGCCGCGTCAAGACCGAGAGCGGGCTGTGTACGAATGAGCCTGGACACAGTGTCCGTGCTCACATGACACAGGCGCCGATGTAACATGAGAAGATTCGAGGGAGCTTCCTAGCCTTTTTGCCTGCTAGCCTGACAGCACGGGTCTGGCTGGTTGACACACAGGTCATGCAAGGGACAGCAAGGGTAGGGAGAGACACGTGCCCTTGTATCTCGAGCTTCAACTGAAGCAAATGCAGAGAGAAATAACAAATGACAGGTCCACAGCATAAATAGCCGCCGTGGTTCACGGCGGGTGGCGCACACGGCGGTGCCTGTCAAACCTGAACTGGCCCAAAACCATTGTTTTGGCCATACCTCTGCGCACAAGCGTCCAAACGAAGCGTCGTCTGATCCTACGGATGCACAACAAAAAGACAGACACAACGACTGGTCACACGCCTACGTCCAGGAACAGCCGGAGAGTGTAAGAAAACAAACATGTTAATCAGCCTGGTAGGGCTGTCCACCGAGAAAATCCTGAAGACCTCCAAACGTAGTCCGTGGGCTGTGGGAGCCCTCTGATACACTGGGTAGGCTGCCAGGCTGCCTCCGGCGGGTGGACATCACCTCAGGGAACTCTGTCTCCAGCTGGGTCCGCCTCAAGGATCTGCACGAGCATGGACACGGCCGAGTGGTCACAACCAACTGTACAACTATGTATGACTGACAACATCACAACAGGGAGAACCTCCTAGTTTGAGCTGATGGTTCTTCAGTGACAACATTACTCCTTCTGTGACACTTGTGGTGCATTCTGACCGCCTAGATCACCCATGCATGCTTGATAGAGTTTTCTCGGTGGTCGAGACCCGGGCACTTGGTGGTTTGTGCTAGTGCTCCGGGCGACCCCACAGAGGTTGACAGCATATTGTCTGTGACAGGGTGTGCACTCTCTCTGTGGTCGAGACCCGGGCACACGGTGGTTTGCACCGGTACCACGGGAGACCCAGCACCATTGATAGAGTCCTGTGGTTGAGACCTTTTGTCAAACATGTATAGCTTGCATGTGGCTGAGACCCGGACGCCCGGTTACGTGTTCCGGCGTCTCGGGAGGCCTAAACTTGCCTAGCTTGGCTAGCCCGTGATGCTAGTGTGTCATCGTTGAGTTTGGTTGTGTTTGGGGTATACTGGATATTTTCTTGTCGGTCGAGACCCGGGCACACGGTTGATTGTTCTGGTGCCTCGGGAGACCTCCATTGGTTGGTTTCATGTTCTGGGACATGTGTATTCCCCGTCCGTGCATTTTGGTGCGGCGGGGATGACGGGGCCTGGTGAGCTAGCCGCCAGTCCCCAGTGCATAAGCTCATAGTTGGGCGCTCATTGTACCCTCTCCTTAATTCTTCATTCATTCGTTCCAAACTTAGCCAAATCTTGACGTTGTATTTTTCTTGCTCACACCCAGAGCTCGTGTCTCATCCAGCATGGGCCTGCATGCCCTGGACTCATTTTAGCATGGTATGAGAGCATAGGGGGGCCGTGTGAGCAACAAAGCAGCAGAACAAGTCTGAAACTCAACTGCGTCACATGGCGCCATGCGGACAGAATTGTTCAGGAGCAGCGAACATGTCTGCAACAACATCAACGATGTTTTCCACCTAACTTTTAGGTTTTTGTGGTTAATGGGAGTCCACAGGGTTCTGCTAGAGTTGCCATATTGGCGACACAAGCAGCACCACCAATGCGGCAGCAGCATCTGATCAACAAACCTCCTTCGGGAGGAGCGTGTAAGTTACAGCCGCATACAAGCAGCGGAGCCGGGGCGTGCAAACTCCTGCTGCAGCAGAAGTAGCTTCCTAGAGCTGGTTGTGTGCAGCAGAGCGGTGTACGGCATGCATCAAGCAATCAGCACCAACAGACAACAGCACCCTCATGCATTGCGCAACGGCAGCAACAGCTGGCAGCCGCTGCCGCAGTATCAGTAGGCATCTAATGCATGCAAGCAGCATGCTTAGTGCAGTGTGGCAGCCGCGGGCTTCGGGATCCTTAAGCAGCTGCGCTCTAGCAGCATTCGTAGATGCATCTTGCTGTCAGTGTTATGCAGCAACAGTAGCATAAGCAGTGGCAGCAGCCGCTTCCCTTAGCAGTTAGCAGTGTGCATTTTGTAGTGCGCAGCAGCAACAACAGCGACAGCCGCTTGCAGCATTCTCCCCAGCAACTGCGAGCAGCCACAGTGGCGCAGTGCAGCCACTCGCAGCCGCCCACTACTGCCGCAACTTGCAGCCATAGCACTCAGCGTTCCAAGCAGCTTTCCTGCGTAGCTTGCGACAGTTGCAACAACAGCAGAGGTCTTGTGCGGAGTGGCAGCGCCAGCGCGAGCAGCGAGTAGCAGCAGCGTGCGCGTTTCCATTCATCGCAACAGCATCATCTGTCGCACCCGTCTCTCCTGCTTCTCTCTCGCTCCCTCTCTCCCTTCTCCCGCTAAACCTCCAGCCTCTCGCTCTCTCTCGTTTGCTGACTCAATCTTGCTCCCGCGGACCCGCTCTCTCGCAGTCTTGCTGACGTCACCCTCTTTGGTCCAGTGCCGTCTGTACATCGCAGTGGCAAATCTCGTGGGTGCGAGGGTGCGAATTTCGCGTGGGTGCGAAGTCACCCACGCGATCGTGGGTGGTTGCCGGCTCTATTTTTTTTCTCTCTCACGCCGGTTTAGCCCGGCCACTTCACCCATAAACAAAAACAACGAGCTGTTACGTCACAGAGGGGAAATCAAGAGAAAAAAAAACGGGGCACTCGCTAACCCAGGTGGCATTTCTGTAACCTTTGCCTGACACAAAAAGAAAACAAAAAAAAACAACTAGAATCTTCGTTTATTGGAAAGGGGTGATTTCTCCAACACTTTTGCATTTTTTCTTTTTTCCCTTCTAGCACGTCTACCGCGCATTACAACTGATTTCGGACCCTTACCCCACCTTTGAATTTCCTAAGGGCAGTGATAGCATCTCTCACCTCATCACATCATACCGTCCCTTTCTTCACGATGTTCCCCTTGCCGGGGCCACCTCCTGGCCCCTACCTCACACGCGCGACTTCCACATCGCCTACTAAGAGTGTTCTGCACTCTCACCATCTTCCTCCGTGACCCTCAGACCCACTGAGGCTGCAGCCGGGGTCACCTCCACGTGCTTTCCCGGGCCATGTGCCCCCGTTGTTTGCATCTACACCGCTGGGAGCCAGCGTACCTTACGCTCCCTCTCCTTGCCAGCTGCCTCCAGGCACAGTGCTTCTTCCACCGGCACCATCACCTCATGGTGGTGCTGGTCCGTCACTCCTGTGGTCGGTTTCTACACCACCAGGAGAGAGCGCCCTGTCACCAGCCTACCGGCACACTGACCCGACATCTGGGACCACCCTCTCCTGGGTACCCTGGCCAGCTTCCTCTATGGGCGGCTTCTACTCCAACCGGAGCCGGTTCTCTACACGCCTCCGCGCGTCACCAGCCTAACGGCTTGGTGACCGGACCACCTCCACCCACCGGCCAGCCTTCTCCATGGTCCTTCTCTTCACCACCACGACAGGACGCTCTCCACGCTCATCCGCGTCACCCTCCACCTCCCGGGATTGATGTGTGGCTGCCAGCAGCACCATTCAGTGATGTTGCTCTCCAGCCACCCCCGAGGTCGGTCTCAACACCGTTCGGACACGACACTCTGCATCCTCACCACCATGACTCTCATGAGATTGGTCATCTACCTCCCCAGCACAATCCAGCTCTTCGTGGGTTTGCTTGCCAGTTCTGTGGCGATGGACGTCACGGTTGGCGCCAGTGTCACATGCGCCCTAGTGGGTGGCACCCACCCTGGCTCCAGCCTCGTGAGTCCCCTCACACTCCACGGCAGACGGACCTACCTCATTCATCCTATACCCACACTGGCGCTCTGGCGATCATGTACACCGAGCTCCAGAGTATGCGGCACATGCTACAGCAGGTCAGGGACCACCTTTTCTCCCATCAGGTTTACTCTTCGTGTTCCCCGTCATCATCATCTTCCTCCTCTTCTTCTGAGGGACCTTCTCCAGCTGCACTGGACCTTTCTTCCCAGTCTGAGGCTATTCTCTCCATCCTACGCTCCACTGGTGTCATGCCCCCTCCAAGTCCGCCTCCTGCTCTGCGACAGCGTCGTCGTCCAGCGCGTCATGTTCGTCTCGTCTCTGGCACGTCTTCATCTCCACCGGCTTCCATTGTTGCACCGGTTGAGGGGGGGTGTGTGCATCCGTCCGCTTTGACATCGACTACGCCAGTGAGCATAGAGGATGGAGCAGGAGCACCTGTTGCATCACCAGCAGCAGCAGCATCCGACACGTCCCCACAGTCTACATCCACGCCTTCCGCATCATCTGCAGTACCAGCCTCATCAGCTAGCACAGCCGCACTTGCTACACTAGCTGCCCCACATGTTGCATCAGACACATCCGCACCGTCTACACCCAGAGCTTCATTGGCATCAGCCTCTCCTGTAGCACCTGCTTTGCCTATAGTACAACTTGCATCGACTGTAACAGCTACACGAGCAGCACCACAAGCTCCATCTGCTTCTTCACCATCATCCGCATCATCTATTCCATCCACAGCTTCATCGGCATCAGCCTCTCTTACAGCACCTACTCTGCTTACTGTACCAGTTGCATCGGCTGAGATAGCTGCACCTCCTGTAACAGCAGCCCCATCTGCTACACCTGCTGCATTGCCAGCACCGAGGTCATCTGCAGCATCCGCAGCTCTCACAGCATCAGCGTCATCTGGACTCCCGGCTTCGTCCTCAGTGTTAGTTTCAACCGCTACATTGACCTCATTAGCAGCATCGACGCCCCATGCAGCAGTAGGTACTACGACGACGTCTGTGATAAGTGCATCTACTACATCCTCAGTACCGACAGCATCGGCTGTACCTGGTGCCTCTACAGCGCGTTCATCTTCCACACCAGCCCTGCTAGCCACGCTAGTTGCGTTGACCACATCGTCTCCACCAGGTGCACCAGCTTCACTGGGGTCGACGCCTTCATCAGGATCCTCTGCATGGGCAGTGTCGGCACCTTCAGGATCATCACCTGTTCCAGATCCTCCATCAACTCCATCTTCTCCCTTAGGGAGCGCACCTATATCCTCTACAGCATCACCTGTTGGAGCATCAGCTACATCTATCGCATCGGCATCATCTACAGCACCTGCGGCATCAGTTCCATCTCCTACAGCGGTAGCACCAGCTTCATCAGCAGCACCAGTTGCATCATCAGCACCAGCTGCATCAGCACCACCATCTTCACCGGTAGCATCTGTTGCATCAGCAGCATCGGCAGCACTGACAACATCTATAGCATCAGGTGCATCGGCAGCATCATCTCCACTGCCAGCATCAGCTGCTTCGGCAGCATCAGCTACATCATCAGCAGCAGCCACATCGGCAGCCTCAGCTACATCGACCGCATCAGCCGTGTTGGTTTCTCCCTCATTGGTCAGTGATCGTGCAGCAACTGATAGAGACATCTTGGGGGGGGGTGTCAGAGTCTTGCCCACCTATGGTAGTGACTGCAGAGTTAGTGCCTTTCACGAGGTCGGCAGCACCTTGTCATTCCTGTCTGAGATACCGAGCTGAGGAGGATGAGATTCGTTCCCAAATCAGTGCGTAGGAGATGTACGTCGCTACCGCTTGAGCGATATTGTCCAGCGACATCCCTCCACTGGAGGATGCTCCAGGTTACACCTTTATTGGGGACATGTGGAGGAGCGATCACATCCACATGGCTAGAGAGTGTGAGCTGAGGGATGAAGAGGGGTGGTTGCGTGCACTACAGGATACGAGAGCCGAGATACTTGCTGAGGGTTGCAGCGGACATAGCCCAGATGGTTCCGAGTCGAGTTCCATAGCACCCTCAGACAGCACCTCACACGATAAGGATCTTGATGCAGTGAGTAGTGACGACACATCAGACAACCTTGCGACATCCTTCAGCTCACCCCCATCCTTCTCCTTTACACCTGGACCATCTCTCTCCACCTCTAAGCCCTGCACATCTCCTACCTCATAGGTTTTCTAGCATCCTCGTCCTTCAGATGACCCTTTGTCTCAGCCCTTGGACACCTTAAGACATTTTGCTTTAGGAGGCACAGCACCTGCAGCCACTCAGCTTCGAGCAGCAGAGATGGAGGTATTGGTACTCCGTAGATTGGTTGACTCCTTGTCCACCACGTACAGTGAGGTGATGGCAGTGCTCGAGGATGTTGAGTTTGAGCTTCGCACAGTGACTCGGGATGATCATGCCGAGATACGTGAGCGCGCCTCTCTTCTCCAGGGTGAGTTGGTTGTAGCACAGGAGCATCTACGCACATTGGAGTGTACAGTTGTTGTACCGACCACAGGAGTGAGTTCCACACACACAGCTCCGTCTCCACCCTCCACTCCAGGACCTTCCATCACCATCCTCTCCACCTGTACTTCTTTGGAGTCTACTGATTGGACCCCCTAGATGTGGGGGGATCAGCCTCTCTCTCCTCTCTCAGCCATGGAGCATTCGGCAGTGTCTTCTCCACTCCTGCACCCTCTGAGTCTGATGAGAGTGATACCCAGGATCCTGCTAGTTGGGATCTCTGCCAGCTTCCATGTGGTGAGTGACAGTCGTTGGACAGTGCGTGACCGAGGTGTACACATGGTAGCCATTGTAGCTTCATCCTCATCTCTCAGATGACGTATTCACATCTTCAGCTACTGTCAGGTGTGATCATTGTTGGATTGTTCTTCCCAGGATCATTTGAGCCAGGAGAAGATGTAATGTTATCTATAGGCCATTGGTTCATAGCCTTCTGCATGCAGGGGAGCAGATCCATCCTAGCACATTGGTGTTGGCGTTCATGTTCTCAGCACTCTCTCATTGCGGGGGAGCATTTGTATCTATTCAGCTGGTACCTTGTCGACAGCTCTTGCAGCCCAGGGGGAGTGTTGGTGTATGGGCTTTGAGCTATCATGTAGCCTTGTGTAGGGAGAACCTCCTAGTTTGAGCTGATGATTCTTCAGTGACTACATTGCTCCTTCTGTGACACTTGTGGTGCATTCTGACCGCCTAGATCACCCATGCATGCTTGATAGAGTTTTCTCGGTGGTCGAGACCCGGGCACTTGGTGGTTTGTGCCAGTGCTCCGGGAGACCCCATAGAGGTTGACAGCATATTGTCTATGACAGGGTGTGAACTCTCTCTGTGGTCGAGACCCGGGCACACAGTGGTTTGTACCGGTACCACGGGAGACCCAACACCATTGATAGTCCTTTGGTTGAGACCTTTTGTCAAACATGTGTAGCTTGCATGTGGCTGAGACCCGGACGCCCGGTTACGTGTTCCGGCGTCTTGGGAGGCCTAAACTTACCTAGCTTGGCTAGCCCGTGACGCTAGTGTGTCATCGTTGAGTTTGGTTGTGTTTGGGGTATATTGGATGTTTTCTTGTCGGTCGAGACCCGGGCACACGGTTGATTGTTTCGGTGCCACGGGAGACCTCCATTGGTTGGTTTCATGTTCTGGGATATGTGTATTCCCCGTCCGTGCATTTTGGTGCGGCGGGGATGACCAGGCCTGGTGAGCTGGCTGCCAGTCCCCAGTGCATAGGCTCATAGTTGGGCTCATTGTACCCTCTCCTTAATTCTTCATTCATTCGTTCCAGACTCAGCCAAATCTTGACGCTGTATCTTTCCTGCTCATACCCAGAGCTCGTGTCTCATCCAGCATGGGCCTGTGTAACGGGCTGAGTCTCCAGCTCCTGCTCTGAAGTCGTCGTCGGAGTTAGTAGAATGGCGTTCTCAGTCCGCGTCAGGGGTTTACCCCCTTCGCAAGACTGAGGGGCAATCGTCATCAGCGACCCAAAGTAGGGAGACTCGAATACTTCGAGTCTCCGGAGGCCCATTTCCGTTTTTAACCAAACCCTGGTTTTGGGACCCAAACCGGGGGTTTTTACCTCGAACTCATGTGTTCGCACAAGTTACTTCATTCGTTTTATGTCGAAGTTCGTCGTAAACGAACTTCGATTCACGTTTTTGTCGTTCTGGCGCGGAATCGTCGTGTGCGAGGCATGTTGGCGATTTCGCGCCAGTTGTTTTGACCTCACCCTCGCTCCCCCTATCCCTCGCCCTCTCTTGCTTGTTTGCAAGGAGGGCGAGGGGGGGCGAGGGCACGAGGCCACGAGGCCTCACCTTGGAGGCCCTCATGGCCTCTCAGCCGCCGATCGGGCTGAGGCCACGATCGGCGGCTGGTGGCTGGCCGGCCGAAGGCCGGCCGGTCACTTGGCCGGCCGCCGGCCGTCCAGCCGGCCGGCAGCGAGCTGGCCGGCGGCCAGCGAAGTGCTGGCCGCCGGCCAGCCCTCGCTGACGCAAGGGGTGATGCGCAACCACCCCTTGCTTCAGCGAGGTGGGAGTGCCCAACCGGCCCTCCCGCTACATTCCTCCCCACTTTTATGAACCGTCCCGGTTCATGAACAAGTAGGATTGTCAGTCATTGAGTCATCAACATTGTGAAAGAAAACTAATAATTTCAATCACCAGCTAAACATGAACACGTGCATGGTACTTAGACCTAAGCTACAGCTTGTAGGTCAGCACGGCTAGCGGCCTCCCCCCTTTAGGCTGGAGCGTCCGCGTGACAACCATGTTGGGCGTCCCCAACCTCCTATGGTCGCTGTCCATGAATGCTGCCCTGTGGGAATGTTGTTCACTTTTCCCGCGTTCAGGCGGTACCTCCTACCACGCGTCAATCTGTGCGAGCTGCAAGCTCGCTCCAGTACTCGTTGACCACCCCTCTGGGCAACCGAGATTCGGGCTCCCATGAATTATGTTCAGGTCCACAACCGGCCCAATGAACAAGGTACTCCCTGACAACGCGCGATCAAAGAGTACGCTCTCGGTGCTGGAGTAGGCAAAGGACCTTGTATTGGTCGTCGACATCCAGGACTGCTGGCGGTGGCTGAACGGTTCCTTCTGCCGTGTACGGAGCCAGCAGGTTCACATGAAACACGTCATGTGTCTTCATACTCGGCGGAAGTAGCAATCGGTATGCCACTGGCCCGATGCGTGCCACAATGGGAAACGGCCCAATCCACTACGGTAGAAATTTTCTTGCCCCTGGCGACTTCAACCAAAGGTTTTCAGTGCTGAGCAGCACTTTGTCACCGATGTCAAACGACACCTCCTGGCGACCTTTGTCGGCATATGCCTTTTGTCGCTGCCGAGCTGCTTGAAGGTGACCCTTCGCCTCCTGTAACAAGGAGTCGATGCACTTGGCAAAGGCTTGAGCAGAAGGGACCTGCCCTCCTGTACTCCCACTCTTCACCAATGAAGAGGGTACCACTGGATGCCGACCACTATTCAACACAAACGGTGTGAACTGTGTGGACTCGTTCACCGAGTTGTTCACCGCAAACTCTGCCGGTGCTAGGAATTTGTCCCAATCATCATGGCAGGGTCCACGTACATGCGGAGCATCTGCTCCAGAGTACGATTCATGTGCTCTATTTGTCCGTCAGTTTGAGGGTGAAATGCTGTCGACATTTGCGACTCACTTCCGAACTACTCGTGCATCTTTTGCCATAACTTACTAGCACGTTTTTTATTTTGATCGCAGATAATGCGCAACGGCAAGCCGTGGTACTTTACGACACCCTCAAAGAAGAGACGAGTGGTCTCCTCTGCGTTCACGTCCGTGGTTGTAGGAATGAAGTGTGTCATCTTCGTCAAAAGATCCACAACCACTAGTATTGCATCATGGCCACGGGCCGTGTCCGGAAGACCAGTAATGAAGTCCATGCTGACGCACTCCCATGGAGTCCCAGGAATGGGAAGCTGCTGGAGAAGTCCAGCAGGCTTCTTGTTACTAGCCTTATTCCGAAGACATGGGTCGCATGTCATGCAATACTTATGGACATCGACACTCCACCCTGGCCAGCAATAGTGGTCCAAGAGTGCCTGTCCGGTCTTTTGGGGTCCCACGTGACCTGCGACCGGCGGGTCGTGGAGCTGGGAGATAACCTTTGCTCGAAGGTCTCCCTAGTTTGGCACAACAACTTGTTCTCCGTGCCAGAAGATTCCTGCGGCCTCCACCAAGCCGTACTTGTCCAGATTTTGAGAGTCTTGAAACCAAGAATCCACACAGTATCCCATCCGGATCCTGTTTACAGAACCGTTGTAATGGATAATCTCTCGTGGTGGTTGACGCAGAGGTGCAGGGGGATCTGGTGGTTGTACGGTTGCTGTTGCAATGGCCATAAAACACCCACTGACCTCGGTGGTTGTTTTAATTTCCACAGGCTGTCGGCTTAGTGGATCGGCCACATTGATGCGTCCTGACCGATATTCCCATGTGAACGAGAATCGACTCAGGTATTCGCTCCAACGCGCCTGTCGTCTTGACAGGTTCGGTTGCGTTTGGAAAAACACCAATGGATTATGGTCGGTCACGACCGTCACACCCCCTTCAGCACCCTCAAGGTAGCAACGCCACATCTTGAAAGCGTGTACTACCGCAAGGAGCTCTTGATCCCCAGTCGTGTACCGCGTTTCCGCGGGTATGAGCTTCCGGCTCTCATACGCAACTGGGTGACCGTTCTGCATGAGGACGGCTCCAAGTCC